>CM060950.1:198353854-198453854 GCA_030765055.1 Mantis religiosa | reverse complement strand
TTCATGAGTACCAGAAGGGACTGAACTCTGAGTAAGTAACAGGCTAAGGAACTTCTAAGCACCAATGCCACAATAGAAAGAAATAATACTGAATGTTATTAGACTATAAGCAGAAATATCACAGATAAACCCAACCCATCTCTTGTAAGTTGTTTAGCATTTACAGACAACACTCAGAACAGTGTTTATCTACCTGTCAGCAACCTTTGAGAGCTGTTACTTTGTATTCTTTGTACACTGAGTGCAGATAACTTGAAGCCAAGTGTTTAAGAATTCTTAACCCTAGTAATCTATAATTCTGATTTTAGAGTCTGTAGAAAAGAATGCCTAGAGGAGTGTCTCAGTTCTAATACAGTTTTACCCCAAACAAAGGTTAGTCTCACATCCAATATAATGAAGCTAGAAATACTGAAATGCTAGTTGCAAAAACTAGGTAAAATTTGTTTTCCAATGAAGTAGCTTTCATTTAAGGCCAATGGCCTTAGATGTAAAGTTACAGTGTTGTAACTCAAGAGTACTACACTTCTAGCCAATCAGATTTAAGTATGATGTTGAGCCAGATATCTCAACTGTATGTGTTTTCATGTGATCATTTTTTCATAGTTCAGCTTCCCAAGCTTTTGTTATATTTTGCACAGGGTTTGCAGCAAGAATGTTAACTTACCTCTCCAAAGTATCATATTTTCTTGACAGCAATTATGCATTTGCACAACTTTTTAACAACCTCCTCCACCTTTATTCCTATTACCTGTCCAACACATATCTTTAAACAATATCTATTACTAGACTGACACTCAAAAGAAAAATACAGTATGTATCGATGGCCTCATTGATGGCCGGTTGAGGATAGAGGGAAAGTCTCAGAAACATGTTCCGGAAAAATTTAAAAGTAAGTGTTGTTTAGTTTCATTAATCGACTCCCTTTAAATTTAATTCTTCTGGGCTGTTGTTCCATATTTGTGCTATTGTTCTTGCTTATGTATCAGCAGTTTCACAATGGCCCTGCCCCTTTTGGGTGTCTTCCACCAACCAGACAAAGCCCAGAAGAAGCTCACAACATGAGCAAAATATCAGCAATGCAAGATGGCGCAGTCTTCTGCAGACGCTAAAATTATGCATTAATATACAGACTTTAGAATCCTACACATCCATTTATTATTGGTAATTTTAAAATCACTAATGAACACCCACTGTTGGTTATAATGCTTATAAAATGCATACACAACACCAATAAAATGAAATATAATCTCTTCTTTCAAGTAGGCAACTAGTGCCTCACAAAGGTTTTTACATACTTTGAACAGTAATAACCAGAGTGAGCAATTTTGTTTCCAAAGGGGTTTGGAAGCTTAATGGTCACTATTGCCTGGTAGGTGGGGGGTCAAACTTAAGACGATGACTGCATGTTTTGCAAAGCTATGAAAGGCATATTTTGGTACTGGAACATGACAAGCATAAATGTAATTCCTCCTAAATTAAAATTGTCTCTTCATCTAAATATTTAAACATAAATGCACCAATATTTCTACACCAGATCAATTATATCAATAATATAAAATAGACAATATGCAAACTATAACAAAACACAGTATCACTTTTTGTGCAATATCACTAAACCACTAAAAAACTGTGACTGATCGTTAACATCAGTGTCCAAAGTTCCTGCAGCATGAAACAACCCCAAATGTTCAACATGTATTTTACTATCACATGTATTTTATATTAGTGCATTTTTTAACTTTTGGTTCTTTTTTAGACCTTATAAAAATATTTCTATTTCTTATACTGAAATAGTCTTTTTAAAATTCTAATATGTACATCTTTAGTGTATATCTTGCAGGAGTATTCTTTTGAAAGGCAACATGCAATCCAAAAGAATAAAGTAAAGACTGATATGTGAAAGGGTTGAAGACCATTGATCATTTGAATCAGATACATTTATATTCAGAATGTATTTTACTTACAACATGTATTAAAAGTACAAATAACAGGTAAATTAAATAAGCAGTTCCTTTCTTGGAAGTGTTGAAAACAGTGTTGTTATGATAAATTAACTTTAAAGAGAGTCGATTAAAGACACTAGACAACACTTACTTTTAAATTTTTCCGGAACATGTTTCTGAGGCTTTGCCTCTGTCGAGAGCCGGCCGATGATAGAGGCAAAGCCTCAGAAACATGTTCCGGAAAAATTTAAAAGTAAGTGTTGTCTAGTGTCTTTAATCGACTCTCTTTAAAGTTAAATAAGCAGTTGTATAACTTTATGCTGGACCATGTCAAAATGTAATAATTATATATATATAATGTATAAATAATGGACATATTTAATGGACCTCATTAAAGAACAGGTTTCCATAAATCAATTTGTATGTAACAATCAATACTTTTACATCTGCAACATCTGATAGTCACAGACGAGGACTTGCTGAGAAAATAAATCATATGGAACAAAATACGACGATGGCAAATGCTATCGTGAAACCAGGTGCAAATATTAACGAGGTATGCAGGAACATGGAGATGAAATGTTCAGATTTTATGAGAACGACTGTGTAGTACTCATTGCAGGCACAAATGACATAGGCAATGGTGAACCTGAGGATGTTATTCCAAAACTAGAACGCACGGTAAACGAGTTACAAAACACCAATTTGATCTTTGTCAAACTACCTACAAGATACGACCTACACTCAAATTCCTGGGTAAACAAGAAAATCTGTTCTATAAACTTACACATCACGTAGAAGTGTAAAAAATATGACCATGTGAAGCTAATCAACACCAACATAAGGTGGGAACAGCACACAAGACACGGGACGCATCTGAATAAACTGGGGAAGAGGATACTCAGTGAAACACTAGTGAAATTTTTTTTTCAATTTGTGTGAACAACAAACCAAGTGGTGAAACAGAACAATCTGAGGCAAATAGAATAAATTTATCATGTGGTTCAAAAAACTAGGCATCTTTTCAGCAGTGAAGCATGAGGGAATGAGAAGAAATACAAAACACAGTGCAGGCATTCATAACGAAAAGGGTAAAAAATATCAAAATGTTCAAAAATCTTCTAGAAATCAGTCAACAGAGATAAAAATATTACATCATAATGTCCAGTCTCTGTCTAATAAAACCAGTGAGCAAGAAATTATCCTCAAGGAAAGATCAGATATGCATGTGCTATGTTTTTCAGAACATTGGCTGAAAGAAAACCATATTTTAAATACTAAGCTTACCAAGTTCAATCTAGCTGCACATTATTGTAGAGAAACATATAATCATGGTGGAAGTTGTATATATGTAAAAGATGGCATTGAATTTAGTATGATATGCACATCCAGTCTGTCGCATGAAAAAGATATAGAAATCTCTGCAGTCGAACTCATTGAATATAACCTTATTGTAGCTTGTATATACAGATCTCCTAATGGTAGCTTAAATATTTTTCTGAACAAACTAGCAAAGGTTCTTAATAAATTTAAACATTTAAAGATGGATTGTTGAGATTAAAGGCGTTCAACTGCGCGGTCATCAGCGCCCTTTTCAACTGCATTTTGACGCTACACGTATTTTGAGTTTTAAAATGTGCCCATCATGAATAAAATCATTGCGAAAACACACTCTTGGTCAAAATCTAAAAGCAATGTAAAATAAAATGTATTGTCCGCTAAATGCGATATGCTATTCCTAAATGTAATTAAAAAAAAAATGTCTGTGCACTAAAATATCCAGCAAGCACACCATTTTAAGAGGACTTCGCGGGCAGCCAAGTCAATTTACCCTTCTTTTTGGGTGTGGGGTTAACACCTTTACCATCCAATTTTTCTGGTCGTTTTTTGGAAGCCGTCCTGGCGGTCTGGGACATATCCTCCTGTTCCATCTCTTCTATGGATGAGGCCCCTTTTCCAATAGAAAACTTCAGTTCAAGGACCTCAAACCGACTTGATACACAGATCGATGAGAATGACATGTGTCGATCAGAGTCCTCATCTGAACACTCCTCAGAGAAGGAACTTTTAGATGCCCTAGAACTCTTTTGGCTGGCAGTTTTGCTGGCAACTTTGATGAAATCGGATTTCTTATAATTGGTCTTAAATTGTTTGGGCAGGGATCATACCAAACAACCTTTGCAGTCTTGGTGGAGGTTGATCCTTTCACTGGTGACAGTGCTGGCGATCTCCTTCCTGATGACGAGGCAGGCCTCCTAGGTGCAGACAGGGGTGATTTGTCAGGCTTTGGGGATGGTGATGGAATAATTATTTTCTCGGATACTGTTGCCGCACTGATATCGTAGATTTGAGTGGCGATGTCTCTCCTCGGCACCGGCTTAGCTGCTACTGCGCTGTAAATAGCAGACCCGGGGAGGGATGGTATTAGAGTACGTGCAAGCTTCCAGGCTTCCGAGAAGGACACCTTCTCTTTCACCTGGATCTCTTGAATCACCTTTTCCTCGACATAGCGCAGACAATCTCGAGAGCTGGATGGGTGTTCTTCAGCACAGTTCACATATTTAACAGGCAAATTGCAAGCACCTTCATGCAGTGACCTTGCGCAGTTAGCAGAGGTAGGCGTGCCATTACAGAACTTGCTAGTGTGACCGAAGCGCTGACACTGGTAGCATCTTAACAGATTCAGTATATATGGGCGTACCTCAATGGCCTCATACCCTGCCCTAATCCTTTGTGGGCGATCCACCCGATCAAAGGTCAGGAACAGGGTGCGGGTAGGCACCAATTCTCCTCGCTCCCTCCCCTGTACATGGTACACAGCCGTCACACCTTGGTTCTGTAAGTTTTCTTGAATTTCCTGATCAGTCATACTGTCCAACGCACGGGTGTTTACCACTCCACGCGAGGAGTTCAGGGTTTTGTGCGCTGTGACATACACCGGGTAGCTACCTAATTAGTTCGCCTTCAATAAAACTGATGCTTGGTGACAGAATGTGCCTCCACCAGAAGCATGCTATTTCTAGAACGAGTACAGGATTTCACCGGACCAGCTATCTTATACAAACCCTTTTGGATGACGAAAGGGTTCACTGACACGAAGTGTTTGCCTTCCTCTCTTCTAGTTACGACTAAGTATCGAGGACCAGAGGGCTCAACTACTTTTCCATTATCCTTCACAGATGTTGGTTTAAATTTCGGTGCCATTGCGGTAGTATCCTCCACCATTGCAAACGTCTCCGATGGCGTGCTCACATCCTGGGTGCTATGCCTGCTTAGGTGAGAGTCCTGGCCTGGACCTTGCTCACCTCAGGGTCACACCTCCCAGTGTAAATACAGAGACCGAATTGCCTTCAGGAGTGTAACAGCTCATGCAATGGCCCCTCCCTGGGACTGACCTTTATCAGTGGATACGAACACAGTCCTACATGATAACAAGGGGCTGGGATTTACGCATTACCCAGTCACCCCTTGCGCTTCCCAATCCAACTACCCGCGCCATGTTATCCGTCAGACATGTATTCAGAGAGGAAAAAGAAAAAGAAAAAGAAAACAAATGGGGTCAAACACCAAAGTGAACCATGGTTGGGCATTTGAAGGAACACTCTCACCTCGCGGAGGAACCCTATCGAGAGATACACCAGAGCCTCTTCTGCCAGTTTTCGGGGTTACTGATGGGCCTTCTCAGCAGCCGTAGCGGTCCTGGGGCACACCAAGTCCCCACCGTACATCACCCCATCAGTCAGTCCCCTACTTCCTGTTGCCCACCCCTCGGGACGAGGACCACAGAGGTTGGATTTTGAGGAGCTTTAAACATTTAAGCAAAACACTCATTGTCTGTGGAGACTTCAATATTGATTTTGCTAAAATCTCAAAACAAAAGAATGACTTAATTGATTTGGTAGCTACATTTAACTTAAAACCTTTAGTAAATTTCCCAGCCAGAAATACAAAATTCTGTGCAACCATAGTTGACCAAATTTTTACTAATGCTAGTCAGTCGTACAAAAGTCACCCACTGAATATGGGTTACAGTGATCATAATGCTCAGTTAATATCAATAAATATGGAAAACAGTATAAATCCAAACCTTAAAAAAAACAAAGTTTACCAGACAATTCAATGATTCAAATATAGACTATTTCTTGCATCTACTAAAAAGCGAAATGTGGCATGAAGTGTATGATACATCTGATACTAATGAAAAATTCGAAACTTTTCAAAAAATATTTAGGCATTATTTTGATATAGCTTCCCACTTGTACAAATAAAAGAATCATTCTCAGGAAAATCAAATTTGTGGATTACTAAAGGAATTATACCATCTTGCACGCACAAACGAAAATTACATGAAATTCTGCAAACAGTGACTGTCACTCCACAATTCAGTGACTATGTTAAGAAATATAAAGCCACATTGAATAAAGTTATAAAACAAGCAAAAAAGATGGCAAACGATAAATTCATCGAATGTGCCCAGAACAAAATGAAAGCCTCATGGAAAGTAATACACAATGAAATAAAGCCCAATAAGAATGTAGATAATTCAGTACTGCAGAAGCATTCAAAATTAATAACAAACCCAAAGTTAATAGCAGAGACTTTTAATGATCACTTCATAAATCTTGCTAAAGATATTGTTTCACAAAATAACTCCACAATGGGTACTTCAGTAAAAGCAAATAGAGCAAATATATGTGAAACAACAATGTTCTTGTGCCCTACTGATTTCGAGAAAATCGTTTCAGTAATATCCAAATTTAAATCCAAGTACTCTTCAGGTATTGATAACTTTCCTGATTTTTTGCTAAAGAAATGTTCTATTTTTATTGCACACCCGTTAGCAGATGTATGCTATAGCTCACTTGAACATGCAGTGTTTTCAGAAGCTCTAAAAACTGCTAAAGTAAAGCCACTATACAAAAAAGGAGATAAAACTGATTTACTAAATTACAGGCCAATTTCACTCTTATCCAGCTTCCCTAAAGTACTGGAAAATATATTCTATAAAAGACTTATAGCATTTACAGAGATGAATGATTTAATATCTAAAACTCAGCATGGGTTTTGTAAACAAAAATCAACAGAAACTGTACTTTTTCATTTTGTAAACAGTGTAATAAATACTTTGGATAACAAAGACAAAATACTAGGTGCATTTTTCGACCTAACTAAAGCATTTGATGTACTAAACCACAATTTACTATTCCAAATATTAGAACATATGGGTATTAGAGGGCATGCATTGGAATGGATCAAATCATATCTAAAGGACAGGAAGCAAATAGTAGAAATTTCACATACAGAAAAAGATCGCATTAAAGAATACTGATCAGACACAAAATATATTAAGTTTGGTGTACCACAAGGTTCTATTTTGGGTCCTATTCTTTTCTTATTGTTTGTAAATGATTTACAGTCAAATATTACAGCTAAAACAATAGTTCATATGCTGACGACACAAATATATTAATTGAAAGCAATGCACTTGAAGAGCTACAAATATTATCGAGCAGAATGTTCAGTAATATTTCTAAATGGTTCAACAATAATAATTTAATTGTAAACTTTGATAAGAGACATGTAATTCATTTTCAGTTTTCTCAGAATAAGTCTCCTGTACAATCACAATTAATATGTAATAATATAGTAATTAAGTATGTAAATACAACTAAATTTCTTTGTCTTTGGATACAGAGTAACCTAAAGTGGGAGACACATGTTGATCATCTAATTAAGAAACTGAGTACAATTTCTTATAATTTCAGACAACTGGTACACATAGTTAACATAAAAACTCTCAGAAGCATGTATTTTGCGTGTACTCACTCCATTTTAAAATATGGCATAACATTATGGGCTAACTCACCACATTGTAAATCATTATTCATAATGCAAAAACGGATTCTAAGAATACTTGGAGGAGTTAAATCAACATCTACATGCAGACCATTGTTTAAAAAATTTAAAATCTTACCTCTCCCATGAATTTTCATTTTTGAAATTTTAAAATTTACAAATACAAATTTAATGAAAGGAAATGGCCATTGTACCTTTAATGACACAGTTCACAATCATAATACTAGACAGAGAATGGATATTCATGTGAATAGAAGTAACACAAGAACTCATCAAAACAGTGTAATAAACCTAGGAATCACTTTTTTTAATAAACTGCCTATAGCCAATAAAACCACTTGCAATTTTTCAGCATTTAAAAAGTCAGTTTTGGCATACTCGCTAGATCACTGTTTTTATTCTGTTAGTGAATTTATGGGAAGTTTATAATATTGTTATATTTCTGAATTAATTGGGTATATTATAAAATTCTTGAGATATCTTTATAAAACATTATTTTGTACAAACACTGATTTGTCCTTATTGGATGTGACTTGTTAATTTACAAGTATAGTTAATTGCACTGTAAATTCACAATTTGACGTGTCTTGTATCATAGTACTCATGTACAATGTATGATTTACAAGAGGAATAAATTATCTATCTACCACAACCCTGCCAACTGTTTCAATGCATTAGGTAAGGGTCAATGCACTTAGTGACTCAGGTAAGTGTAGAGTATTAAACATAGTTTATAAATATTTTAATCTTAGAAACTTGGTCGAGTATAAAGTCATAGGAAACTCAACTGTAATGGCAATTAAGATGCACATGAAAATTATGAAACTCACTCCGCTTGTTTCATACTCACATCTTAATCTCTATCATTATAGTCTCATAACATAATATGCCACTATATATTTTATAGTATACATATATGACTTGCATAGTGTTAATGCCTATATTATGATGAAGTTATAAACTACTTTGTAACTTGCTAATATAAATACACAACCTTCACGGAGGAACAGGACAAACCTCTTGTCTAAATTTTCTTTGATTAATTGGTACACACTTGCCAAAATGTATTTTCATAAGACAGTAATAGGTGCAGGAGGTGAGAATATATTTTTTCTGGTAAAGAAAATGTATAACCATTAAGGTTCGCACTTCTAGGCCAATGCATTTTTACATACTTCGATTACATTTCAAAAACTTTGTAATTATTCATTTCATGACTTTTGGATTTCTAATAACAATATTTTTTCCATGCATGTTTGCATATTTTGACCTTTTTAGGAGAAAATTCATGTATAATATATATTTTGGATCTTGTTTTAATACAACAATTTAGAGGTTTTTAATAATATAAACCCTCATTTTATGGTTTTAGTGGAATATATTATGTTACAGTGCACAACTGTACACTTTATGAATGTGCCTCCATAAAATCTGGAATTGCTGTATCATTTGTCTGCTCAGAAAAGGTAAAAGGTAAGCTATTAACATTTCCTGGGATACTACCTAACAATGACTAGAATTATGCATGTTTGGAGGAATTTAGTAAAGTAACGTCCAAATTAATTGAAAAAAAAAAAAACTATTTGTAGCCAGCTTTTAATACTCTGTAACTTACATGGTTATTATTTTTCTAAATAAAAATTAAAAATGTAAGCGATGAGTGTTAAAAACCGACTACAAATAGTTTTTTCAATGACCATAAGCTTCCCTGAAAGGAAAAGGCAAAAGAGAATCTTTGCTGTTCGAATATCTACCAAAATCAATGTATGCCTGTGTAACATTTTTAACTGTTGCTATGGCTCCTGTGAAAAGTTCAAGAAGAGAACTAGTGTGTAACAGGATTGAGGGG
This sequence comes from Mantis religiosa, assembly GCA_030765055.1. NCBI lineage: Eukaryota > Metazoa > Arthropoda > Insecta > Mantodea > Mantidae > Mantis > Mantis religiosa. The sequence goes on along the minus strand of CM060950.1, from coordinate 198,444,206 downwards.
AAGGAATTTTTAAGGACTGGCAGTAACATTTTACTGCAACTACTACAACAAAAATGTAAGTGCCAAGTTTTGTCATTAATTTAGGTTTAAATAACCTTTCTTAATACCTTAAACCAAACATCAAACTCGTTTACTTGTTTCATACACATCTACTTGCTCACTCGTAAATATTTAAATTACAGGTTCAGTGTTCAAAAATGTTTCAAGTTCAGCAGCATGTAGCATCTGCTTCACACACTGCAAAGATAAAACGACAATTAACAAACACATAGTGATTTTTAACAAACACAATCAATCCAATCAATCAGTGTCCAAACTTTTACACAACCCAACCAAACCAGCTTCAATCCAATTTTCTATGGATTTATCTAATGCCTTACTAGAAACTAATATACCAATCAAGAAGCTTTGAAATCCTGAACTGATACAATTCTTAGAAAAATGCACTAACAACAAATAGTATTCCAAACCCAACAGCAATACAAAAAAATTATCTTAAAAGGTCATATAAGCAGGTATGTGAAGAATGTGTCACTCCATTAAGGCCACTTATTTTATGCATTTACAGCACTAAAGATTTTCATTACTATTCATTGCAAGCATAAAATATTCATTTTAGACAAAGTTACTTATAAACCAAATTTTATATTCATCTGAAAGAAACTCAAAATTAATTAGGGAATTCAAACATATGAGCTTGTGTGGATGAAATTACAAACTGATTGGACCAATATGTTGCCAAATTGATAATTGGGAAACTAGGATGGACCAGACCACTATCATTTTGACTGCAGCTAAAGTTTACAAAAAGCCAACCACTCTACAACTGCAAACTTCATTGATGATGGAGTGTGTGAGTAGTATTAATTCAATAATAATTTGTAGCAAATTTGTAAACGTCCTGTTTTTAAGTGTAGCAACTTTTAGGTATTTTTATTTATATTTTAGAAGTTCTTAGGGCAACAGATTTAAACAGATTATGGTACAGCATTGCTCTTTCTCAGTCATAAATTAATGTTGGGAAAACAATTAAGATATTTTATCCAAACCTGAGTATGTAAGATATCTTGCCCATTCACTGAACCAAGTGGCCGAAACAATATGTGTGAAATAAGACAATGTTAATACACTAATATCCTCCACAAAGAACGTAAAGAATATATAACTGATTACTAATCTCTGATTGTATTTATAATTGGATTAATTAAATCACACACTAACAATCTGCTCACATTATAGGTATTTTTGAAAGCCTTTGCAGACAGTCACATACAGAAATATGCTACTAGAGCTAGCTTTACTTGTATGGCTCATAATAACCAGATAGTGTACCTAGTTAAATGCTACAATGTTTAACTAGCCCGCGTATGTAGCGTAGATGGTAGTGTGTCTGCCTCACGTTCAAGAGGTCCTGAGTTCGAATCTCGGTCAGGGTGAGTTACCTGGATAAGGTTTTTTCCAGGGTTTTTCCTTATCCTTCAAGACAAATGTCGAGTAACTCTAAGCTCCATGGACCCTGGACTCATTTGAGCATCATTTCACCCAATCCATTTACCGTCCAATATGACTTAATGTTGGAGGACGTAAATTACAAAAAAAGTTTAACTGCAACAATTTTGATGTGTTTAACTCAATAAGGTATCACATCACTTCACAAATATATACTTTAAAGAGTAAATTAATACAGAAATTTATTAATCAGTTTTTCTTTTCATTAAGTTGAATATTCTCCAGTTTTAGCTTGTAGATAGTTTTGCAATCGATGATGGAGCTTGCATTAAACTTGTGCAGGCAGCATTTAATGACAAGAATCTGCAACAGCACCAATTGTACATAAAATCCAAGTTTAGTGTATTGCTTACAGCAGTAACAAAATTAGAAGTAAGAGGATTACAACTGGTTCAATTACTAGCCATTGTTGAAAATGCTGAAATATCTTTAGTCGTGCTGTAGAGAAATGGGTATGGCAGCTAGGGGAAAGCGTAAGAAAGAACTTAGTTCAAATCCTGGCCTGAAAACAGTGAAAGGTATTTTGTCAAGAAAATGCAAAAGACACAGAATTTGATGTCACTTCTTGTGAAGGAGGAAGATCATTTTCAACTTTTAAGAATGTTCTGATAAACACATGAATAAGCAGAATTTGAAAATTATCTTCATTTAAGTTAACTGATGGAAATTAATCATTTCTTCACACAAGCCGCATACAGGCTAAGGTATTGGATTGATAGAGAATTTAATGTAATGATGGCAAATTGGCCATGGTAGCTCAATGGGTAAGAGTGACTGGACGGAAACCAGTAGATCTGTGGTTCAAATCCCGGCCGTGGCATTGAATTTTTCATGTCGACTATCAATGCTCATTGTTTTAAAAGAGAACAAAATGCATTGCAGTGTAATGTAAAATCTGATAGTGCATGCTTTGCCCTTCAATATGCATATTTCTGGATGTGATAGTGCATATAATTCCAGGCTTTAGTGATCATATATCACTTCCAGATGCTGAGATACATTCTTTGAATTTAGTTTCCAAAGTTGCTTTGTTTTACATCACAGAGAAACGTATCACACTTTAGCTTTATCAGCCATAATTTGAATTATTCCATTAGCTTCATAAAAAGTTTCCAATACACATTTTATTAATGTCTGATTCAAGATATGGTAGCTGATACATCTGCATTCAAACTCATAAACCCTTTCACTAATTTATACTTCAAAGCAGTGATGTCAAGGTTAATCACAGACCAGGACAGCAGCACAGTTCTCAGCCTCCCATTCTATATTTGGCATAAAGACTGTTTAATTTTGCTCAGAGGCCTCTTTATCAGGCTTAAGGTTCTTTTATGTACCATTAATCTATGACACAGGACCACCAGCTTTACTTCCCTTCTTCCAAAGGAAGCCATGCTAAAGATCTTTATGACAGAATCAATTGCCCTCTACTGGGCAAGGTAGGCCCACAAACAGAACGTAATACATATCAACCGCCATCTAATTATGTGCAGCTTGGCTATGTCCACAAGTAAAACCTTGCTTATGATATGTACACATTAGGAACTGTTTTCCTTCAGAACTGTCTCGGATTAAAACAGCATATAACACAGATACAAGTTAGATGAATGAAAAGAACAGTGTGGAACTTTACGTGGTTATTCAAAATGATTAAAATAATGACATACTGTTACAACTTTCTGATGATTTGGCTCACATTAATGAGATTGTTAAACCTACCTTACACTTAAGGTTTGTGGTTCTAAACTGTGAACATTTACATGCCTCTTAAAACAGAAAATACATTTTATGACTTTTAATTCAGACATAAAAAGATCAAAATCTGACATTAAAATAAATGAATAAAAGCATAATTACACAGTATTGATAATAGTGCTTTTGATATGAACTTGTAGCAGATAGGCTGCATCGGAAGCATGTCTGCCTCACATTCGAGAGGTCCCATGTTCGAACCTCGGTCAGGGAGAGTTACATGAATAAGGTTTTTACAAGGTTTCCTCTTTATCCTAAAAGACAAATGTCAGGTAATTCTAAGCTCTATGGACCATGGGCTCATTTAAGCATCATTTCACCCATTTCATTCATCGTCCAATATGACTTAACATTGGAGGACGTAAACACCAATTGTAGCAGATATAATTGATATAAAATGTAATAAGTACTGTAGCTTTCAAATCCTGTTATTCTTGAAGTACAGATTCTTAGCTTTTTAGAATTAAAAATAAGTAAAAAAAATTACTTTATTTTCAAATAATTGAAATAACATAAAACATAATTAGTAATAGTGGTTAGCGATTTCCTTCAAAATTAAACTCACCATATGCTGCCTAGTGTTTCCATTTATAATGTACTTGTATGTTGTGCTTTTCAGCACAACATACTGAAAGACACTGTATGCTACTTCAGAATATTTTGCATATGAATTGTTTTTCCCATTCAGGTTCAAAATGCTGATTCATGCCTACAGTCTCTCAACCAGCCAATGGTCTGTGTGCCTCATGCAAAAACCTGCACTAAACCGGCTTCTAACATATTGGCACCTATGCCCTCAGTACGGCGAGTGGTGCATTGCCACTGAGGGTCATGATTGACATCACTGCTTCAAAGGACTCTTATTTAGGAGTTTCTTCACAGCTGCCACAAACATTTTCTGACATTCAAATTTAAAGCCTAAGATTTCTCTTTTTGCCACGTTTGCTTGTTTAAGTGACTTTCTTGCAATAAATCTGAAATCAAGTTTAACTATTTGTATCAATTTAAGTTAATTGATGGAAATTAATCATTCTTTAATACCAGCCGTATATAGGCTAAGGTTATGGATAGAGTCAAGCTAAAAAATTCAATGCCATGGCCGGGATTTGAACCACAGATCTCCTGGTTTCCATCCAGTCATTCTTACCCATTGAGCTACCATGGCCAACATGCCATCATGACATTAAATTCTCCAACTGACTCGTATGTTTTCCCGGTAAACCACTAGGGGTTCTCGTATTCGAGATACACCGTTTGTGGTGACTTACTATTGTAAGCACTCAAGTCCCAGGTTTCATCGTTAAACTCTTATTATTTAATAATCAAATCCCCGCCATGGCATTGAATTTTTCAGTATGACTCTATCTATCCAAAATCTTAGCCTATACATGGCTAGTATGAAAGAACGATTAATTTCTATCAATTAACTTAAATAATAAGAGTTTAACGATGAAGCCTGGGACTCAAGTACTTACAATAGTAAGTCGCCACAAACAGTATATTTCGAAATGAGAGCCTCTAGTGGTTTATTGGGAAAACATAAGAGTCAATTGGAGAATTTAATGTCATGATGGCACATTAGCCATGCTGAAGTGCCGTGCCATGCTGCTCATTTGGTAAGAGCGACTGGATGGACACCAGGAGATCCATGGTTCAAATCTCGGCCATGGCATTGAATTTTTTAGTTTGACTCTTATCTATCTCTATCAATCCCACACCACTGGATCAAGCTTTAGTCGCATAAGAGCCGAAGATGCAAACGATGATTTGCGAAACATGTCCTCAAAATAGGTACGTAAGTGAAGCCGATATGAAATAAATACGGCTCATCTATAAATTAATAATTATTTCACTTCACTGTGGTGTTCCAATACAGTTAAATCTCGATATATCTCTATCAAGTTTGTTGGTTTCTGTAGATCAAGCAAAACTGGACAATTACCACCTGAAAAATAGCTCACATTCCAAAGAAATTGTTTTAAAGAATGCTAGTTTGCATTTTATTAACATTTCTTGGATTATTTTGTTTATAATTTAAAAGATTTGCCTTCTGGAAACATATATATTGATACAGTCAAATACATCTGTGGTTCACTTTAAACAATTAACATTTTCAAACTGTGCAATATTATAGTGGGAACACTTTACTGCCAATCACAGCAGTGAGCTGGGCCCAATGAGCTGATGAGTTTTCAATAAATAACATGTTATGTAGGAATGAGTTAAGCTTCCAATTAACAGCACATAAATCTGTTTTAACAGTTACAATGTTTACATGCAAACACCAAACATGCAGATTCAATAACCTTTTTTTTTTTCATTTTTTGTCCCCCATTCTATTTGAAGCTTTCTGAGAAAACTTAATTTCATATTGGGGCACTCAACCACTGAGACCTACAATAAGAATTTTCTTGGTCGATGTTGCAATCCTTGATTAAGTTTCTTCAGCAGATCTTGGCAGCATGACCCAGAAAAATAATGTCCCAATCTCTAGAATCAAACTTTTGAAATTTGAATTTTGAAATTTTGAATTTTTCAGTCTGGCTCTACCCTTTCATTTTGAAATTTCATTTATAAGGTCAATCAAATAATTGATTTTTCTAACAAACAAACACTGTGTAGGCAAACTACTACCTTAAAAGATTGGGACTTATATACTTAATAATTTCAAGTCGCAATTGGTACGTGATCCCACTGAGATTTTTCTCATGGTCTACCAGGAAAACTGAAGTCAGTTGCAAAATTTAATGTCATATCATGTTGGCAAGGTAGCTCAGTGGTTAGAGCAGCCACAAGTAGAGCAGATCTGTGGTTCAAATCCTGGTTATGGCATTGAATTTATTAGTTCTGATTCTACTTTTTATAACTTTTTAAGTGTTGATATAAAAAAATCTAGTAACAAGATCCTTTTGTCATCTTTGGTTGTAGTTGTTTTAATTGTGACTGAAAATCCTCCCCAGTTTATAACTCACTTGAAATGTGGTGCAATACCATAATTTAATCACCAAGCAATAAAACTGGATGATGGGAGGGAGACAGATGACTTTAGGTTTATTGTGGTCTAAAGTGTTGTTTACAATGCAAGAGTAGGTTCTGCTCCTTGCAGTTGTATATAAAATGTGTGTGTGTGTGCGTGTGTGTGTGTGTGTGCGTGTGTGCGTGTGCGTCATGAAAATTACTGATCTTACTTTCTAAAAATTTCTAAGCATGAATTGTGAAGCAGTACAGCTCATGTTTTTCTCAGTTTGTTTTGACTTGTGCCCTCTACACTGCTGAACCCTGAGAACTTGTGATATAGTTACACCAAACGTGTTCTACTGGTGCACATGTTTCGCTGCGTGTTAATTACATAACACCTTGTACTTTCACCAAAGATAAATTGTGATGCAATTACATTATCTGGGCACATTAATTTCGAAGTAGAACTTTATCTCCACATAAACTCCTTGTATATATGTACTAGTAACAAATTTTTAATTTTTCAACTTCTTAGTTTTACCACTATCATGGTGTTAGGGGACAATCTTAATGCTCACAGAATTTCTGCTGTACCTACTTAATCTTTTTTAAAATATGAGAAATAAGAGTGAACAGACTTTCCACTTTCTATCTTTGCCTCAGTCTTTACAATTTCTATTGAACTAACACTGGGTTTGACAGCAGCATTAGCAAGAGAAATATGTACAATGACTATCTCATTTCTGTTGAACTAGCATTAGGTTTGATAGCAGCATTAGCCTAGAATTCCTATCCAATGTCTGCAACTATGGGTTCTGTTGAAATAGCACTAGATTTGACAACAGCATTAGCGAATGATTCATGTCCAGTACCTCAAACTCTTGTTCCTCTTAAACTAACACTAGGATTGATAAAAAATGTTAATGATTGTCTTGATTTGATATTCGAAAGATGAATGTGTCTATAGCTATTTGCATGTTTATGTTATGCTGGAAGCCCCTTATTACTGAATTTAAATTTATTTTTGCAAACTTTATAGTAGGCTTGAAATTCAGTGTCTGATACATCACCAAGCCATTCTACAACTCTCGATTAACCAATGAATCTAGTTGCTGATAGGTGAAAGTTGTGCTTTAACCACCATGCCCTCCCAAGTTAAAAAAGGCATGAAGAGGCAGCAAATCGCAGAAAAAGTTTGATGGTGTAAATCAATCCAAAACTGCAGTTGCAGAAAAGTGAACAACCTTATCTCTATTACATGTGTAAAAGCATATATATATATATATATATATATATATATATATATATATATATAATGTTCCTCTGCATTTAATTTCAAACTAATCACTTTAGGGATTAGGAGAGGATTTTATGGAGCAAAAAATGTTATAATCCTCTTAAGTTCTTTATCAGTATGAATTACTAGATAAGTGATTACTTTCTCTGACATACACATTCACCAGATAAGCGATTATTTTGAATCACTTTCTCTGATATACAAAAAACTTTCATCGACTGATTTGTAACTTCCAGATCTTTCCTAATCTTCCCTGATTTTTCAAGTCCCTGGGCACCCTATTGTAATATTCTTCACAAAAATAAATTGCCAACTTCCATGAGCCCTATATGTTCTTGCAGGAAACTGTTATAAGCTTCCCTTGTACATAGGGCATGGCACTCATTGGCTCACATTGCAGTTTTGAAAAGCAGTTATTTCAGAACTTACTGTAAACTAAAAGGTAAATAAATATTAAAAGCAGAAGCATTATTAACAGTGAAGTATTCTTCATTTTTGAGTTTGATTTATGATTTATGTTATGGTAAATGTTGCAAATTCAACTTCAGTTCACCTGTGGAAACTGTTATTATGTTTTGATTAAGTAGTGGTTCAGAAACAAAAATGATTCCAGTGTTGGGTGTTTTGCTTGCAAAATTAAGCCTAATCAGCAAATTGTGGTTTCTGTGCTTAGGATAGCTGAAGTCATTAAAGTGTGTAACATAACAAGGATCAGTCCGCCTCGGTAGCATAGAAAGTAGCTTGTCTACCTCACATTCAAGAGTTTCTGAGTTTGAATCTCAGTCAGGGTGAGTTACCTGGATATGGTATCTTCTGGGGTTTTTCCCTTAACCTGTATGACAAATGTAACGTAAAAGCTCTATGGACCCTGGACTCATTTGAGTATCATTTCATCCATTTCATTCATTGTCCGATATGACTTACCACTGGAGGTTGCAAATTAGAAAAAAAGGAACATGGTTGAAACCCCATGTAGATGGCATTTTCCTTTAAATACCCATATTCAAAGGCTTCTTTCTATAAATCTGGAAGATTCTTACTATGTTAAAAAATTTACTTCATTTAGTGTTAATATTTACATTAGCTTACAATAGGTATAAGGAAGCATTATATTATGTTAGAAACTAGAAAATTAAAATGTTTCAAGCACAAGAAACAAAAACAATTAATTTAGAAATGTTGAATGAAATCAACATGATTGTATTCCTTTACATTTGATTATGCAGTAATATGATACAAATATTTGAAAAAAGACTTAAAAGTTTCAAAATCAAATGAATTTAATATATTATAATATCATACAGTATATATTATGAAAAAGACATTATTATTGGTCACAAAAATGCATTGTTCCAAGAACTAGATGCCAGTGAATAAGGTAATTGAACAGAAAAAAATAATTAACAGAATTAACACACTTGCAGATTACTTCAACAAATGAATATACCATTTGCACCTAGCACATTGCCATTTATTTTCAAGCACTCTAAAGGTTACCATGTCCCCATTAACTCAATTTATAGAAGTATGTCTTCATCCCATTTCTTCATATATGTATATATATATCAATGAATTGACGTTTGTTAGTCTCGCAAAAACTTAAAAACAGATGAACCAATTTGCCTTATTTTGGTTTTGAAGGAAGGTTTAAAAGGTGAGAAAAGAAACAAAGTGATAATGGGCCGGTTATTAACGAAATATAAAAGTATACACGCAAACACATACACCTTTTATTTTTGACAAATAAAAACATTACAAAGTTGAAAGATATCCCACTCCTTGCCAAAGTCTTCAAAGATATTTCACTTACCATATTTTATTAAATAACGTTTATTGTTTATCAAGCCTGAAATTTTTGTATGTAACATGATATACCTTTCGAATATTAGACACAAAATTAATTTCTGAATGCATTATAACACTATAAATATTTGACCACAAGGAATGAAGTTCCGAAGTGGTAATGGACTGGGTTATTAACTAAATGTACAAGTACACACACAAACTTTCACGGAACACATACACCTTTTATAAAATAAGATCTGAAGCTTTCTTGGCGACTAATATATTCAAGATATTCTCGGGAAAAAAGCTAGGTGGAAAGACGATTAGAAATCAACATTTCAGGAGCTCCCATCATCAGGATATTGAAGCTAAAAGGTTTGAGCAGGGTAGAGCACTTTATCCTCAGGGTATGCGTGGATATGTATGAGTAAGGATGGTTCTAATGACACTGGAATGCAAGTTTCAAACTGGTTTAATGACTGCTTCTTTTTATCATCACATCAAACTCGAAGTTGCCGACCAAGGTTATCAATATTTCACTGTTCAGAGTGATTGTATGTAGAATGCTTAGTACGCGATAACACTTAATTCTTTATTCATGTATGAACCGACAGATATCTTCTCTCGTCGCTTCTGGTCTGCCTCTGCCCAAGACAGAAGCAGATGACCATCTTAATTGGCCGCCAGCCGCGGACAGCCTCTCCCACACAGCTGCGTGTGTGTCACTTTCACCTCTTGAAGCCCTCTTCATTCACCCAAAACTCCTTTGTGACTATTTTGTCTATTGTGATTATTAGTCTTGGTCAGGCCATTATTAAGGGTCCAAAGAATACCTTTTCAAATGAGTCAAGTGTTACCCATTTAGAATTCTTTTTCTCCCATTTCTTTTGTTACACAACTCAACACCTGCCCCTGCATGTGTTGTAACAAAGATAAACTATTTCTTTGAAAACTATTACAATTCTTTACTTATTGCATCCCTTAATTTCAGTATTAATATTAATGAATAAGAAATGTTATAAACACTAAATTGAGATAACACAAAAAATCAACAACTAGACAAAACACTACCAATACTCACATCCCCAAACAAAAGACTGTAATTAAATAGCAGATAAGGAGATGGCATGAGTGTATTCCGAGAATATAACTTCTTTTATTTTCGACAAATAAAAGCATTATAAAGTAGAAAGATGTTCCACTCCTTGCCAAAGTCTTCAAAGATATTTCACTTACCATGTTTTATTAAATAACGTTTATCGTTTGTTATCAAGACTGAAATTTTTTTATGTAGCATGATGGTATACCTTTCAAAGATTAGACCCAAAATTAATTTCTGGATGCAGTAGAACACTATAAATATTTGACAAAAGGGGATGACGTCCTGAAGTGATAATGGACTGGTGATAAATATAAAAGTACACACACAAACTTTTACAGAACACAAACTATATTTTATTTTCGACATTACAAAGTAAATATTCCACTCCTTGCCAAAGTCTTCAAAGATATTCCACTTATCATATTTTATTAAATAATGTTTACCATTTGTTATCAAGAGTTTTTTTATATTTTTTATTTTATTTTTTTAAATGTAGCATGTTGATATACCTTTCGAAGATTAGACACAAAATTAATTTCCTGTACATTTGGCCTTTGTGATGACCATAAATAAATCACAAGGGCAGTCATTGGAAGTTTGCAAAATCAACTTGGAGTTTCCCTGTTTCTTGTTATATGTCGCATGTTCAAGCATTGGAAAACCATCATCTTATATATTTACACACCACAAAAAAGTCAAAAAAATATTGTTTATCAGAACGCTTTAAATTGATTACCTTAATTGTAAATGTGTTGTATTTAAACTTCACCCCTAATTACAGAATAAATAACTAAATAATTCAAATTTGTTTTATTTATACAGATAAGTTCAGACAACCTTTATTGGTGGTACGAAGTTTGCCAGGTCAGCCAGTCCCCGATAAATAAACCAACAGTGTGTATACTACAATACATGGTCGACAAGCACACAACCCATGTGACCTTCACTGTTTTTCCTTGTGAGCATGTTCTACATCCGTTCTAATCATCACACATGCATCTTTTCTAGTCCAGTTCACAAATGAATAACATTAGAAGTGTTTAAAAGGGTTTACTTTTCCTTGAAGTGTTTACAAAATGTCTCAATCACAGTATACAGTACAAAAACGTGTGTTTTCCACAAGAGCCAATATTCAGCAAAATAGGAGAACCTCCATCATCATGTAGAAAAGCTTTTATATCCTAAAGAAACCTTTTATTGACATTTTTATTGACATTTATACAAATTTGTAAGCGTTTTTTTAAGTTCTCACAATGTCTGGAAAAAAGACACCAGAATATCTGAGGTGATGTGCCCAAGAAGCACAGAATCAAAATAACCTCATTTGTTTCAGGATTGAAAAAGCCAATTACAAGGTCTATTTGACCCTTTTGGGAAACTTTATTTAATGACTCATCAAAACCAGAAATGAAGTGTGTGCACTTCTTGCACACCTCAATAACTTATGAAAATAAGGAGCCAAACTAGTGTACACTACTCTTTCCTACGCAGTTAAGTTCTGAAGCAATTTTTGAGTTTGGAAACTTATTGCGAAAAAATGAAGTGTTCACTAAAATAGGTGCTATCTACCACTACATCATGAACTATTTTAGTAGCATAAAGAGGCACTATGCTTAACGGCTTCACACCCTTAAAAGAGCTATCTATTTTCCAGTGGACAGTAGTACGAAATGTTCAAAAATATGTCACTACCGATATATTCAAAGGTTGCTTAGTTAAAAAAAAAAGCACTATTTGTACAGCATTTTAACATTGTTGTGAACATGTAGTAGTGTTACACAAATATAAATATTTGCTACTAAGGCTCCACTTATTTTAAGAAATTGATGTTAATATTTAATGATATTAATAGTTAATATTATAATATTAATAATATAATATTATAATAGTTAATATATAATATTAATAGATAATGCTTATTAATACTTAGTAATTGGAGCCTTAGTAGCAAATATTTATATTTGTGTAATATTTATTGCTTCACTGTAACTAGCGTCATTTTCTACGTAATGTAACAGTATGTTTATTTGTTTATTGAAAATGGAAATGATTGTTACATCTCAGCTTTTTTTTCTTTGTTTCTTCTTTTTTTTAATAGAAAAAAAAAAGATGAATAAAACACTACTGTGAAACATATGTTAAAACAAATTGTAAAATCCTACAAAACACCAGGTGAAAAACACATTACTGCAAAGCCTAAATAGCCTAAATAGAAAAAATTAAGTAAATAATGTTATAAAGAAAATATTGTGATCATTATTATCATTATGGAATTACAATTGAGTTAATGTTGCATGAGTTTGAAGAAAAACAGAATATTTCTTATATTATGAATAAAAAATAGTTACATAGTTTATTAACTTTAAAGAGAGTCGATTAAAGACACTAAACAACACTTACTTTTAAATTTTTCCGGAACATGTTTCTGAGGCTTTGCCTCTATCATCAGCCAGCTCTCGAGAGGCAAAGGCAAAGCCTCAGAAACTTGTTCCGGAAAAATTTAAAAGTAAGTGTTGTTTAGTGTCTTTAATCGACTCTCTTTAAAGTTAATTTATCATAACAACACTGTTTTCAACACTTCCAAGAAAGGAATTACATAGTTTATGTTAATAATTTCATGGCAGTTCACAAGCAATGCATATTCAAACATACTCAAGGTATGTATGTTGGTTTTCAGCATGTAATGCATTTCATGAAAATGTAGTAGTACTGTTACTCCTCTAGGAAGCATAGGGCTTTGATTAAAGCATGCCAGTGGATTCTGTTGTTAGCCAGCTTTTCCCCATGCTTTCAGCTTCTGTTCTGACTGTAGTGTACTATGTTATTCTGCGTCTGCCATGTCTTCTGTTGGATCCCTAGGGTTCCATTCAAAGGCAGCTGTTGTTATACTTTCTGTTTCCCTTCTATGAGAGTGGTCAATCCATCTCCATTTCCTATATTTTATTTTTTGCCCCAATTTCATGTTGATCTGATATTTTCTACAGATCTTTATTTCATATGTTTTTTGTCCACCATATTCCTGAAATGACTCTTAAGCTTCTATTTATAAATACCTACAGTTTCTTTTCTATTGGTTTGCTTGCCTTCCAGATCTCACATACAGTAGAATGGATTTCACATCGGTGTTAAAGATTCGAATCTTAAGTTTCAAGAAAATTTGTTTGGATTTCCAAAAGGGGTTAAGCTGAATGAAGAAGAATCTGGGTTTTCCAATTCTGGCATTTACGTCTTCATCTGATCCTTCTTTATATATAATGCTTCCCAAGGAAGTAAATTGTCTTACTTATTCTATTTTACCACCATCCAACATAAGATTATCTTCCACTTTATTATTTATACTCATTTCATTTGTTTTATGCATATTTATATTCAAACCAGCTGCTGATGCAGATTTATTTAAATCTTGTAATTTACCACTTATGTCTGAGAACCTATGGGCTAACACAGTGTTTCTCAAACTCTTCTGCCTCAAGGACCCCCTTATCATCTAACCACTTGTTTGCGGACCCCATGGTTTTGGCAACTCAACTTATATGAACGAGTCGACTTTTGGTTGAATTTTATAATTGTAATTTAAGAGAATTACAGTATGCATAATTTAAGATATTTTCTTGTATATTTAGTTTTAATTCAATTAATAATAAATTTAAAAATTAAAGTTAAACTAAATAAAATAAACTTGTATATAAAATGTATTTTAAATAAAAAATATATATTTTTAAATTGTATTTATTAAAATATTTTTTCACTTTGAAATAAATTGTATACATGATTGCCTAACTAGGTTTTCACTTAACTTTAGCCTTACATCAGTAAAAATTTGAAATACCACACTTTTTGGATTACACAAGGATAAATAATAGGCTGGCCCTGTAATTCAGTTGGTAGAGCACCTGCCTGCCGAGCAGGGGGTCCCGGGTTCGATTCCAAACTGGGGGTGGGGATTGGTATGAATGAGATTGTGAATGTGTGCATGATCTAATGATTAAAATAGAAAAATCTATAGTACGAGGATCCCAACGTCTACGAGATAACATCACCGTGATATGTTTCAAAGGAGAAGGGCCATGGATAGGACCATTGCAGTCAAATACGGGATATAAATGAAACATTAAAAAAAAGGATTAATAACACTAGGCAACATGTTGTAAAAATGAATTTATTTTCCATGTAAAGGAACCCTTTTTATACATATAAAAAGTTATTCATAATGTTCTGAATCCACCATTTGACCATTTCAACAAAGTATTGGGTTACTAAAATATCAATTTATGTGGGAAAAGATTGAAACTTTTCTCATTGGAATGTATTAATGTGAACAATGCAACTGTTTTTCTATATTGAATAAGCTCAGTTAAGCTGGGCTTAATGATGGTGACTTTTGCTCTTAAGTCAGTTTTTACAGAGGCAAATCAGTTTCTCTTCAATGGCTTGATGTTGCACAACACTGAAAATGTTTGCTTGCACAGATAGGTGGTTGGGAGGGGCACAATATACTTAAGTGCTTTGATAACAAGTTCATTAAATTCATTCTGTGCCAGAAACCAAAATTTTGCAAGTTCATTTTCCTGGTATACAACCTTCCACATTTTGCAGTTAAATAACTCTAATAGTTGGTCCTGTTCTTTTTCTGAAAGGCTATCAATGCTGCTGCCTATGTATTTTTTCTGGATCATCTGCCGGTGCTGGAAAGTATGTCCTCAAAGTTTTTGATAAGCCATTCAGGTATTCTACTATGGCTTCTTCAATATTTTTAGGCAATGTTTCTTCTGGATGAAGTCAGAAATTGTTACAAAATAGGATTTCTTTTCTACACGACCTTTCACACTTGAAGTTTTCCTATCATGAACCGTGAGTTATAACAATGAGTAGCACTACTTCATAGAAAACTAGGGTTGCTTTTTCACTACTGGTTACAGTAGAAATTTGTTCTATTCTAATTTGTTGAGGATACTTGCAGCCGGTGCCAGTGTGAGTGCTGACTCAGACTTCTGCGCGCAAGCTAAGCTGACTTCACCCACACCTCAGCCAACTGCTCACACTCAGAACCGTTGTGTCGCTGCTATTATTATGCTGCACTACATGCTCCCAACTGTTATAATGATTGCACTTCTCAGCTGTGTTATGACATAGCTGCATAAAAATGTTAAGTAAAACATATGTAGTTTGGCACCGAGCAGTTAAGTGACTCAGTAAATACAATTCTACGTTTTATATAGTTTTAATTCAACATTATAACTTGACTTAAGAGACCCCCTCGTGGACCCCCAGGGGTCTGCGGACCACACTTTGAGAAATACTGGGCTAACATACAAATGTCATCAGCATATTCTAAACTTTCCAATCTTTCATTTAAGCCCCACTATATACCTTGACATCTTTTGCAGTAGATCCCATTCATTATGCCATCTAGAATCAAAATAAACAATAATGGTGACAACAAACAGCCCTGTTTGACTTCTCATTCCAAGGGGAGAGGTATTAAAAGTTTTCCTTTATGTTCAATATAGCAGATGCTGCTCTCATACATACTTTCCATTATATTAATAATCTTTAACGACAAAGATATGAATGTCATCAGGAATTACTATGTAGACTGTGAGTTTATTATGATAGGAGACACAAATGCCAGAATTGGGGAGGAAAGGAGCAGACAAGGAGGAACGGAATATTTAGGAGGGGAAAACTAAGAAGACAGGGCAAGGGATAGTGTCTTAAACAATGAAGAAGGAAGCTGTTAGAATTTTGCGAGAGCAACAATCTGCAATAACGTAATAAATCAATGGAGGGGGATAAAAGAGGAAGAATTTACATTTGCAATGCAAATGGGGGAAGGATTGTTGATTACACATTGGTGAGTAAAGAGAACAGAAATAAGGGTGGAAATGTTTAAGATTGGAATGAGATAGTGGACAGTGACTATTTCCCATTAAATTCAGATATAAAATTAGCAGGGCATGGAAGGAATAAGATGGTGAACTTAAAGAAGTGCAATTTTTTCAAATGGAAGGAGGAGGAATACTTAATGTGAGAAATAAACTCAGAGGCTAGTAATATACTAGAAAAAGAAATTCACACAGAAATCAGAGAAAATAACAAAAAAACATTATATTAGAATATTTGGTTGTTAGAACAGCTATTGGGATGCAAGTGGGAGTCAGAGGGCAAGCAGGTTTGATGAACGTATAAAAGCTAAAAGGAGGTATATAAACATCTAATGAGATAGAGAGAAATGGAAAGGGAGCAGGACAGGAGAAAATGTTTAGCCAGCAAATGAGGATATAAATGCCCAATAAAGAATAAGAGAAAAAAAAAAAAATGGCAGGAAAGAATACATAAAATACAGACGGCAGAGAAAAGTAAGAATTGAAGAAACTATTGGAAATAATAAGAACAAGCATAAATGGAATGAGGAAAAATGAGATCACACTAGGTTAAGGTTAGGGTAGCGCATACAGAGAGAGAAAATTAGAAATTGGATGGCAGACTTGTAAAAATAGAGATATACCAATAGTTAATAAAGTTGAAAGAAAGAAGGTGGTAGGATTGGACAGTACATCAGAATTTTTGTATGGAATATGCTGAAGTAAAAAAAAAAAAAAAAAAAAAGAAAGACTAGAAATAAAAAAAAAAGAAAAAGAAAAGAAAATTAAATGAACTAAAGGAAAGCACAGAGATTCCAGTACACTGAAAATGAACATAGTTGATACCTCTACATTGACCATGGAGATCAAATGTGTGGTGGATTAAGAGATAAAATAGCAACTCAAAAGAAATGTATAAGTAAATTGTAAGACTGCAAAACTATAGAGAAACCCTCATATATATCATCCACTTCCTTCACACCAGGCATTGGACTGATCACCTATCCTGGTTCTCTATCGGATCCAAAGCTTCGGTTACTCAGGCCTGATCTTAAATGATAGAAGAACAAGAATGCCCTAATACCACGATAGTGGTACCACTAGGGAAGCTAAAGAGAAAGAAGAAGATAGACCACTGCACTCCCGGAGACAACGCTGAAAGTGACACAGTACATTAAAAGATGAGGAAGCAACAAATTCAACTATAAACGCAAAATAACAGAAAATTTTAAGAAGAAATCTTACATATAACTCAAAAGTTCAATCCAAAGAAAGCACCAAGAGAAGACGACATAAGCGGAAATATTATACGGAGAGTCTTCAAGGGTTTCCCAACATAATTTACAATTAATATTTAAGGCAGAATTGTCTTCCAAAAATGTGGAAAACATTGCAAATAATTTTAGTTAATTCATGGAAATTAATCATTTCTTTACACTAGCCGTATATAGGCTAAGGACTTTGATAGTCAACATGAAAAATTCAATGCCATGGCCGAGATTTGAACCATGGATCTCCTGGAGTGACTGGACGGAAACCAGGAGATCTTTGGTTCAAATCCCGGCCATGACATTGAATTTTTCATGTTGACTCTATCTAGTGCAAATAATTCCTATTGTCAATCCGGGGATGGAAGAAAGCCGCGAGATTATGAAGTTCAGACCAATCAGTCTATTAAATGAAAATTGAGGGAAAATCTTTAGAAAAGCTATTAATATATATGATAAACCATCACATCCATAGCAACAATCTGCTAACCTGGCATACTGCACAACGTAAGAAACCCACAATGTCCAAAAACTTATGTTATTTAGCAAAAACTTATTTCAGAGACAGAACAGCCAAACATTCATTGCAGAGGATAAAAAGAAGTGATGAAGGGTGTCCTCAGGGGGCCTGCTCTGGAACATCTTAAACAATCCATTGATTAGTTCAAAATATGCAAAGCGAAGCAAATCTGTAGCTTTTGTAGATGATTTAATTCTGATGACATCAGAGGAGACTAAGGAAGTAGAGTTTTGACATGCATATAAAAGAAGTCTCAGAGAAATGTATAAAACTCATAAATGTGCTAGCAAAGACAGTCCAGCTGAACTGGGTCTATACTATAAGCCTTATGAACAATCTACAAAGGTGCCACACCCACGATGCTGATATATGGCGTCCAATTGTGGAAAGAAGTTATTCTAAAACAAAAGAATATGCTCAAATATCAACAAATACGAATACTAATGAATATAAAAATTGCTAAAGCTTATAGAACCATGTCATATGAAGTATCATGCTTTCTGAGTGGAATCACGCCAATAAATATGAAAATACAGGATGTATAGATATACAAAGCCACTCATAACATTAGTGGAAATGAAATCCAACATTACTTGAAG
The DNA here is from genome assembly GCA_030765055.1 of Mantis religiosa. Lineage (NCBI taxonomy): Eukaryota > Metazoa > Arthropoda > Insecta > Mantodea > Mantidae > Mantis > Mantis religiosa. The sequence continues at coordinate 198,425,552 of CM060950.1, read as the reverse complement.
AGGCACCCTAACTAAGCAAGTGGCCCCATGCTGCAGACAGTGTGTTCAAGAGGCACAAGATAACCTGCAGTATAATGTAGAAATACATACCAATGGGAGCAAAATAAACGGGAAAGTCAAAGCAGCAGCAGCAGCAGCAGCAGCAGTCATTTTCCAAAATGGACAACTGTTAGATAAATCGAGTTCAAACTCACTACATACTGCTCCAATAATCAAGTGGAACAGAGAGCGATTTTACAGGCTCTCACCAAAAGAGAAGACAGCAGAGATCTTACCATTGGAGAGAAACAAGGTTAGTTAACATTGATACACTATAGTGGACCATCTTACAGTCAAATTCGAAAGCAAAACAAAAGAAGAAATTAAAACTAAGATAAAGCATTTGCAGAGCAATGGATGGAAATCCACATAAAATGGGTAAAGGGCAGCATGGGAATAGCATATCAATTAGCAAAGGAAGCAGCAATGGAAGACGTTGGGGAGGTTATTTATAATAAGATTCCTAGAGCCCAGACCATCAAGGAAGCAGAGGACAAAGGGCTACATAGGTGGGCGAATCAATGTGTGTGCATAACAAAAGGACCCATTAGCAAAATGTTTTTCCCGTCTGTGTAAGAATGTTTAAAACAGAGGATTCCACTCAATGGACAAATTACAACAACCTAACTGGACATGGGAAGATAAGAGAATACTTAAACAGGTTCAAAATAGAAAAGTGCAATATGCAAAGGTGAAAACAAAACCAAACAGTGAATCATTTAATATATGAATGTACTCTCCATAACAATGAAAGACAAATATTAACAAAAAAAGAACATTACATTAAGGGGTGGACAGTGGCCAGCATCAAGTCATGATTTTGTGAAACATTACTTACCAGAATTGTCAAATTTATTAATAAAATTAATTCTGAAAAACTTGAAAGTTAAAATTGTATATCAGATGTGCAAATTGTAACTAGTTCAAGAATTGATGTAGTGTTACAATGTAAGGGAGCAAGCAATATTAATACAATAACTATTAAAAAAAATATAAACTCTCAATACCTCTACATAAAGGGAAGGGAGGAGCGAACAAAATGGAAAATTATAGACATAAATATCTAGGTAATATCTATAGAGGGATGCCAGCTGAAAGGTTGAGAGACGGCTGAGGAAAAAAGGAAATTGTCAGAATTTCAAGCAGCTTTTAGGAAAGGTAAACAAATGATGGAGGACTTACTTCTAATAAAGTCTTTTATAGATAAATGTCTAAGCAAGAATAAAGGAAGAGAGTACATATTCTTCATAGACTTTGAAAAACTTTTGACTGAATGAATAGAAAAGCACTAACAATGAAACTGAGAATGAAAGGGGTAAACAAGAAATTCATAGGTGAAGTGGAGAAAATATTCCAGAGATCCAGTTTTACATTAGAATAATAAAAGAAGGGATAACAGAGGCAACAAACCAAAAGATAGGTTTAAGACAAGAGTGTAAATTAACTTACTTTCTACTTAACATTTTATAGATGACATAACTGAAAAAATATGTATAGTCCATTGCTACTGCCCATCCATAGCAAAGAGATATCAGAACTATTACACGCAGAAATGTGCGGGCCATAACAATGATAGGTTTACAGAACGCAATAGAAAAATTCTGTAATGAATAAGAACTGATGTAAGCATAAATAAATCCAAAATTATGGTTTTTAAAAAGGCTAAAAATCTGAAGAAAGATGAGCGTTGAAACTTGGAAAGTAAAAAGTTGCAAATGGTCAATGAATATGATTTCTTAGGGGTGAGACTAAGCAGTCATAAAACAGGTTTACGGTATTACAAGAAAATTATCAAAAAAAGAGTTTAGAAAAAGTAAACCAGTGAAAGATAGAACAGCAAATGTTATTTCATCAATGGAAGAACAACTAAAACGGTGGCAGGAATATTTTGCAGAGATCCTAAACAAAGAGGGTCGACAAGATGAAATACAGAGTCATGAAGATATCAATTTAGAAAATGAGAATATGGAAATAAACACAGAAATAAATCTAGATATTCCATCATACAATGAAATCAGATATGCACTAAAACAAATAAAAAATGGGAAGGCTCCAGGCATGGATAATATAAACCCAGAAATACTTAAAGTAGATACCGAAACTACTATTAAATTCTATTACCACTAATGAAAAGAATATGGATAGAAGAAAAAATTCCAAAAGACTGAAAAGAAGGTCTGATTGTAAAGCTACCTAAGAAAGGTGACCCTACAGTGTGCAATAATTGGAGGGGTATTACTCTATTGAGTATACCGAGTAAAGTCCTATCCAGAATAATTTTAAATAGAATGCAAGAAGTGATGGAACAGAGACTGCGAAAGGAACAAGCAGGTTTTCGTAGGCACCGTAGTTGTGTCGACTTAATCAATACTCTCAGAATTATTATAGAACAGAGTGCAGAATGGCAGACAACTTTGTATCTAACATTTGTTGACTTCGAAAGGGCTTTTGACTCGATAGAACAAGCTGAAATGTGGAAAACATTAAATGAATATGGGATACCAAATAAAATTTTAAATATAATGAAAGACCTGTACAAGGGATTCAAGTATAAAGTATTACACGAAGGAAAATTATCAGTATATATAAATGTCACAAAGGGAGTAAGACAAGGTTGTATACTCTCACCAACAATATTCCTACTAGTATTATACAATGTAATGAGAAAGATGTTGAGAGGACGCAAGAGGGGGATACAATGGAATTTTAGAGAGAGACTAGAAGACCTGGACTTTGCATATGATATCTGCTTACTGGCAGCAAGATTTAGTGATATGAAAGGGAAAATGGTAAATTTGCAAAAGGAAGCAAAATGTGCTGGACTTAATATAAATGTGAAAAAAACTAAAGAAATGAGAATAAATCAAAAATAAAAGAAGGAATTACCATAGAAACTGGGGAAACTGAGCAAGTGGAATCTTCTACATACTTGGGAAGTCAAGTTACTAAGGATGGAGGAGCAGATCAGGATGTCAAAAAGAATAAAGAAAGCCAATGGAGTCTTTATACAGCTGTACCCAGTATGGAAGAACAGAAATATTGCAAAAAAAAAAAAAAAAAAAAAAAATCAATACAAATGTTAAGTCAGTGCTATTATATGCATGTGAAACATGGAAGTCACTAACAGTATCTCAAACTCACTACAAACTTTTATTAATAGATGTTTGAGAAGCATATGCAACATTAAGTGGCCAAATATTATTACAAATGAAGAGCTATGGAAAATCACTAAACAATCTCCAGTTGAGAAGGAAATTAAAAGGAGGAAGTGAACTGGATAGGACACAGCATCAGTAAAAAAGATGGTCAATAGAGAAGGAAGTACTTGACTGGAATCCGCAAGGAGCACGAAAAATAGGTCGCCCAAGGATAACATGGAAAAGAACAGTTGTAGGAGAAGTGACAGAAAAAAGGGAAAACTTGGGTAGAAGTCAAGGCCATTGCAAGGAGTAGAGAAGAATGGAAACGTTTCATGGATGCCCTATGCCCCAAAAGGGACAAGAGGAATTAAGTCTAAGAGACTAAGCAGTAATGGAAACTGGGAGGTTCACAGCAGGAAGGTAGTGGCAAAAAGCAAAGTGGCTATGATATAAGAAAATACAAATATAAACTGGAAATGTCACAGAATGTTGGAGAGTATATGTGCAACAATGGTGGAAGCAAGAATGTTATACAGAATGGAAATATGCGAGGATCAGAATTAACAAATAATGTGGACCTTACATATACGTATCACTCACATTTCTTCGAGCAGTTGCAGTACATGTTTGTGTTCTATACCTTCCAGCCACAATTTTTTTAATTCATCCCTGCGACAGTGAAGCAGCATTTTACATGCCTGCAGATTCTCCTTCACTGCATGTATTTTTTCCCTTGAAGCCGTTATACGAGTTGATAGTTTGCCAAAGAGCTGTAAACATATTTCAGTTTTAAAATAAAAGCTTTTATCCGATTGTTTCTATATACTACAAAGTAGCATGCTGTAGCACACATGGTTACCACAAACATTTGAAATAATTAACACCTATGAGGTTCCATTGAAGAGTGTATGCCAGTGGCGTGAAGGTTACATGTAGTTCAAGGCACAACTAGGCACAAGTGGCCCGCACACAGAATTAATAACAGTGGTTTGATATGAATTTATAGTTATGCATACTGATAGAAAACGTAATAAGGTGACTTTCAAATCCTATTATCCTTGAAGTAGAGATTCTTATCTTTTTAGAATTAAAAATAAGTAATAGAATATTTACTAGAATCATTTTTCAAATAACTGAAATAACCTAAAGCATAATGAGTATTAAGGATAGATGATTTCCTAGAAAATTAAACTGATTCTATGCTGTCTGGTATTTCAATACATAATGTAGTTTTACATTGGAATTTTTAACAAAACATCCTAATAGGCATGTATATTATTTGTATATGAATTGTTTTTCCCATTTGAGTTCAAAACACTGGCTCATGCCTGCAGTCTTCCACACACCTCTTGCTTTGTGTGCATCATGTGAAAACTTGCATTAAACCATTTTCTAACATATTTGCTCGCAAACATATTGGGCATGGCAAATGGCCTGCCTTCATACATTCACACTCGGCGCCATTACTAACACCACTGTGCAAGCCAATAATGCTGAACTTAACCATCTTTATGTTCAATTTGAAGCACTCAGAACCAAAACCTGTTAAGCTACTTGTTAGAATACAGTGACTAAATATTTATCTCAAATGTTCACGAACTGTACCAATGACAGAATACTAAACAATACATTTTGTAAACAAGTATTCAGATTTAAAATAAGACCTGAAGCTTTCCTGGCGACGAATATGCTCACTTTCTTCTCGGACAACAAGCCAGGTGGAAAGACGATTAGATTTTACTTAATTGATGGAAATTAATCATTTCTTCACATTAGCCGTATATAGGCTAAGGTTGTTGATAGTCAACATGAAAAATTCAATGCCATAGCCAGGATTTGAACCACGGATCTCCTGATTTCCGTCCAGTCGCTCTAACCCATTGAGCCTCCATGGCCAACGTACCGTCCTGACATTAAATTCTCCATTTGACTCGTATATTTCCCCGGTAGACCACTAGGGGCTCTCGCATTCGAGATACACCGTTTGTGGCTACTTACTATCGTAAGTACTTGAGTCCCAAGCTTCATCATTTAACTCTTATTATTTTAGTTAATTGATGGAAATTAATCATTTCTTCACACTAGCCGTATATAGGCTAAGGTTGTTGATAGAGTCACCATGAAAAATTCAATGCCATGGCCGGGATTTGAACCACGGATCTCCTGGTTTCCGTCCATTGAGCTATTGTGGCCAACGTGCCGTCCTGACATTAAATTCTCCATTTGATGTGAATATGAAATGGAGTACTAGTTCAACTAAAAATTATCTTAATTTTGTACTTCATTGTGTCATAGGCCATACTCTTTAAGAATGTATATCAATAACAAATATGATCATGTTTACATTTGTTTTTGTCTGTTTAAAATGCCTCCACCAATGGAGAATCCTGCCGACTGTGTAGTATGCACTGTTATTTGTTTTCTTAGTGCTTCAAGTGTAAAAGGAATTAACATTCACCGTCAGGTTTGTGAAGTGTACAGACAAAACATGAGTAATGGAATGGTACACGTTTATGACAAGGCACAGAGCAGCCAACCCTCAGTGCTCACTAGGGCCCAGATTTTGATGACATGTCATCTTTCTTTCCTTATAAAGTATATATTGCTCCTAAGTATTAACATCCTTAACAAGAAACTTTGGTTATAAAAATATTCATTTTATTGTGCATTTTTCGTCACATTTTCTATCTATGAAGTTTTAGATAATTTTTTAAAATTTCTATGTAGTTTTGTTCCTTCTTTGTATTTTACTTTTTTTTTATCCTTTTTCATTATTTCTTTTTGTGCAAGAAATTAGATTACAAGTAGCAGAAAACCGAATCGAGAAGATATTGACACATTGCTTCACTCACATTGCTTATTCACAGGACATGTTTCAAGAGCTTTTGCTCTTATCATCAGCTAGTACCAGCTGATAAGAGCAAAAGCTCTTGAAACATGTCCTGTGAATAAACAGTGTGAGTGAAGCAATGTGTCAATATCTTCTCGATTCACTTTTGTGCTAATTTGTGCTTCACTGTCCCTATGCTTCTTTCAAGTTTATACTTTGTTAGATTACAAGTATTAAATTATATAAGATTTAAGAACTGAAGCTTTCCTGGCAGCATATATTCTCAAAATTTATTTTTAATCTAAGAAAATAAATGGAATAGCTCCACTTTTAACTCCACTTCACAGCTTTTAAATAAATGGATATTTGATCAGTGGGTTGACAATGTACATATTGGAAGTTGGTTTCTTGCCAATACTGTACATATTGTTATCACAGCATGCAACTGTCCTATTTCCAATGTGCTGCTCGGCAATGTGCAAGTTCAAAGGCCAGCATTTATCAGTTATTTCACTGTCACAGATTTAGTTATTCACAGACTTTCTAAGAGAGAAGTTTGGTATTGAGTTCAGTTTCTGTAGTTTCATTCAACCATGCCTCAAATAAAACTATCTAAATCTGTCATTTAAGACAAATTGTATATGAATTTACAGATTATGTTTTCTCTACGGATGGGTGTGTTATTTTGGGAAATGTGCAAAACAAATGTATTCAGCTGGAAGAAAATTCATTGTTGATAATATTTTGTACATTTATAAAAGGAGTAAATTTGTAAAAATTATATATTCGGAAGAATAACATCAATACATGCGACATCCTGCCACGTTACTTGAAAGTCATGTTTGGCTATCATGCGAAGGGCAAAAGCCTTACTGACTTAAGCTGACAAAGCTTTGACTCAGTTGCTGCTTCAGCAGAGATTTAATATTTAAACCCCCAGAATTTGGCCAAAGCAGGAACACTTATGCGTGTGTTAAACGAATCTGCACCGCTGGTTTCTTTAACGGCCACAACTACGATCTCCGGTAATGGAACTTCTGATGCCAGGAACCTCAGCCAAGGTAAAGCTCACAACTGTCCTTTTCTGAAAAATCTTGTTGGTTGTATGTAGCTCATTAACTTTTACTTTATGTAGAATAAACACACTATAAGCCAGAACTACATGACACAATTTTAAATTAAGCAAATCCTTCACTGTAACCTACACCTTTTTACTGAACACCTACTTCTTGATCTCCCCCCCTCCCCCCACTAGTGACGTTCACTGCAGTAAGTCACAATAAGCATATACGGGCAGCACTACTCGCAAGTAATAAGAAATCCATGTGACTTTTACTGTAACAAAGTGCATACATGAAGGAGAATAAATAATCATTTTGTGAAGCTTTAGTTTCTGCAAACATCCCACTTTTGACATTGAACAATGCTAAATTGAAGAGGTTTTTAGAATACATTTTGGGCATCCCAAATTAAATTAAATCTTTGGAAGAACTATCTGTCACACTGTTACAACAATACTATTAGCAAGATAGAGAGAAAAGTATATGGAAAAATAATTTTTGTATCCATTGACCAAATGGGTGATGTAGAAAATCATTAAGTAACTAACGTAATCATTGGTATATTTATAGATCAACGAACCAGGTGATGTGTTTCTGCGTACAAGTGAGGTATGAGAAACTTAATTACTCCACAATTTATAGACTCTGAAAAATGTATGTTTTTGTTATGGCCTCAGTACCAGAAAGGATGTCTTCCTTTTAATGACTGACACAGAGCAATACAAGCTTTTTATCAAAAAATTATGCACATTACTACCTTAGCACATGCTATACATAGTGTTGCAGAGAAAGTTAAGAGCACATTTTTCTCAAGTAGATTGCCTTGTGCCAAAGACAAACAGGCTCCCTCTCAAAAACTGCTCTTCAGGTCCACGACTCCTGGTATTCCACTCTCACCATCCAACAGGGCACCTGGATATATTTAGCAAATTATTATTGTGATCATTTCAGATGGTGAGATGAGTTATTAACATTGAATCCTGATGATGCAGCTAAAACACTATTTTCAAACAGTGAAATTGAAGGACAGTGAGCCTTCTTATAGGCAAATTTAGTTGCTTAACACAAGAAATCACACATGTACAGGAGAAAGGAACAAGTCTGGAAAGTCCCTTAGCAAAAATATATCTGATCAAGGTTTTGCGGGTGATCAGCCGTGTCAAATTAATAAATGTTGAGCTTTCGGCCATTGTAAACTCCATAGCCTTCTTCAGGATCTGATGAAATGGCTGAATTCTTTTTACTATATACTATCAAATGGTGGGTGGGGCTTGTGCTGCCCTGGCCAATGAGCGGGTGATCTGTGATTGGGCTGGTTGGTTTGGGCTATGTTTTCTGTCCGCTGAGGGGGAAATTTGACTGACAGAAGAGAGCGGCGCGGACCTTCGAGAGGACAACATCTACGGAACAGAAGAGCCCGACTAGCCTAGGCAGGTGAGAAGAAGGGATCCGAGCCAGCATCGGAAGAAGTGGCCCACGCAAGCGGTACCTAGCTAACAGTTTAGCAGGGTAGAAAGACAAGGCCGCAGCCAACAGTCCTCGGACTGGTACCTCAGGCGCCCTCGGGCAGGTCTTCTGTCTTTCGGGCTTTTTAGCACTCTCTATCTGTTCTTTCTCTTCTCCTTAAAAAAAAAACTTTTTTCATCGTTTCTATTAGTGTATAACGCCCTGCTTAGAACTCTATATAGCTAACACACATCTCACTCACACTTAAACACAATTCACCGAAATCTTTAACATGGGTAAAGTAGGACACTGCCAAAACCCTTTCCCCTTCATCTCTATCCAGACCAAACAAACCAGTAAAAGCAACAACACTCAAAATGACCAGTTCACTGCCCAGAAACACTACACAAAAGCCAACTAAACACTCAGCTGCGAACTCTCCAACTAGACCACACACAAGGTCACACACACAAACTAAACACAACACTCTGCCAACCACACCCAAAAAGACCACACCAGAACCAACCACACCAAAACAAAACACACCAAATCAGACGACACCAAAATAAACCACACCGAAACCAGCCACACCAAAACAAATCACACCAAATCAGACCACACCAAAACAAGCACCAAACACACACAAGGAGATCACGAACAACAACATACAAGAAAACATACCCACACAACCAAAGACACCACAAAATACTACAGCCAAACTCACCGACACCATACCTACAACAGAAAACACTACACGACTCACGACATGCATCCAGCACTCTACTGAAACAACACAAACACCCTCACACAATAGTGAATCTGACATCGAACTCCCCACACCACCACCTCCTCCCCAGTCACCTAACCCTAAAACTTATGAGGATGCAGTAAGGGCAGCCCCCAAACCTCAGAGCAATTACACAGAGTACAAGCCAAACTTGGCACCACTGTACCTAAACAGAAACCAGTCAACACGCATACACACACTCACACAAACCTTTGACAACAAGTATAGACCCAAATACCCCTACACAATAAAATCAGCATACTGCTCCGGTGATCTTGCCGTACAGATGTACTGTCTGAGTGACTACCACAATATGGTGGAGCACCTCAAGGCAGAGGGCGCACAATTTTACCTACTCCCCCACTCTGACACTAGGACCATTAGATATGTTATTAAGGGTTTGTGCGCCCCGTTCACCGGAGAACACATTAGACAGGAACTGGCACGCCACCAATTTGAGGCCATTAGGGCAGTGCAGATGCACTCTAGGACTAGGACCAGGCACCCCCTCCCGAGGTTCCTTATTGAACTGGAGGACACCACAGAAAATAGGCAGATTAGAGGCCCCAAATATTTAGCCCATTTTAGGGTCAGAGTGGAAGAATATAGGACCACTCCAGAGCCAAAACAGTGCAAGCGTTGCCAACAGCTGTGGCACACTCAAAAACAATGTCAGGCTCCCACAGAAACATGCGCCAAATGTACAGGCCCCCACCCCTCATACAGCTGCAAAGTGCCCCCAGAAGAGCGCAAGTGTGCCCTCTGTGGAGAGCAAGGTCATGGTGCAACTTGGCGCGGTTGCATCAAATACCAGGCCGCACTGAACAAAGCAAGACCAAGGACTCAGCCTGGAAACCCCACTCCAAAAGCACATCAAAATTTTTCCAAGGCTGGCCCGTCAAGAGCAGAAGGGCAATGGTTATTCCAGGATCGTCGTGGTAGGAACCATCTCGCCCCAGGCCCTTCTGCAGCCGTGGACAAGCGGTTCACACCCGCTCAAGCCACAGCCACCCAAGTACAGCGTGCACCCCCAGCTACACAACCCAAAAATACACATACAGACAAAACACGAACAAAGAAACAGCAGATTCCCACACACCTCAAAGAATCAAGCATACTGATTCCAGATACGCTATCCCACCGGGAAGCATTTGAAAACGGCCTTGCATTGGCAGATTTTCTAACACAACTAGGAATCCCCAACGTGAACATAGGTTGGCAGATCTTCCAAGATCATTTCAGGTGGCTCTTGGAGATTTTAGCATCACCAAATTTTGACCCCCTTCAGCTGCATCACAGAAGTGGCCCTCAGTTCTGAGTGCCACTCGCATCACGTCACGAAGGGGACCGACCACATGTGTGCGCCTGCGGTTTGCAGATCTTCAAGATTACGACGCTGCCTTGAACACAGGCCTGCCCATTCTGGGACAGTGCCTGAAGGTAGAGGCGAGCAGACTGCAGCGCCACATCCCGTGCAGGCACTGCTGTGCCTACGGACACAGCGCAGACGCATGCACCGCGCCTGCACGGTGCCATTACTGTGGATCCCCAACAACAACAGCATCCTGCAGAGCCCACGATCTCTGCCGCCGCCGGTACTGCGCCACATGCAATGGCCTAGGCCATTCCACAGGACAGGCGCAGTGCCCTGCATATCCTCGCGGAGACTCACCTGACTCAGCACCCCAGAGAGCAGGCACCAACGAGCCTGCGGAATGGCAGCAAGCCCTTGGTTGCCTCCGAGAGGACCTGCAGGATGTCACCAGCAGACTCCACATCCTCGAGGAGCTCCTGACAACTACTCTTCACGCCGCCAACCACCGACCTCCAGCTGATGATGTTCAGGACCTCCACTCAGAGGTCCTTAACTTAAACCAACGTCTGGGCAATCTGGAGGAAGCCATCACCGCTGGAGCCCGACAACAAGATGCCGACCAAGCCGCCCTCAATGACCTACAAGACTACAAGACCGACTAACTACACTCCACGGACTACTGACAAACGGAACTACAACACCGGACCGACTCTCCCCCTCAGTCACACAGCTTCAACAGACAGCAGAGAACATACACACCCAACTACAACAGACAGAACTCCAAGCCAACGAGCAAAAAGACATTCTAGCTTCACTTCAGCGGAAGCTGCACCGCATTGAGACGCAGCTCAACGATACACGCCCACAGGACCTCCCCAACATAGACGACAGATTGGATAAACTCCATCCACAGATCAACATGGATCACAGCCTTCACTCACAGCTCCGCGAAATTATCTCCAACCATACTAAACTCTTCTTACGACTTGACGGACTTAAGACAAACCCTACAGAAACTGCACCAAAATACAAAGGACTAGGCGCCAGTTATTTTTCGAGAGCCTGGAGACCGCCCCAAAGACCTGACAATTAAAAGCCCCTTCTGACTTGCAAACAAACCCCCCGGCTCTAGTAGCCGTCAAAGCAACCTACTATCCACGCGCCACGGTCAGGGCCTTCGGGTCATGGCCATCGCCTGGCCTGCATTCCTCCACCCGCAGCTGCTATGGGCAGCTTGCACAGCAACAGCACCTAGACTAACGGGGGTGCTCTTAGTGGAACCCCGACAGGCTAAGATAAAGCTAATAAAAACTAAGTACCCTAAACACACCTATATCAATAAATAAATATTTAAAAAAAAATCACTGTTTGCCAATGTGTTTTCCCGGAGATCCGTTCTTTGTACGGGGTGACTAGGGTTGCTGTAATTGTAGGTGTGCCTGATGGCTGTTGTCCAAGCACGGCTTAGCTGTAGCCCGCAGTCTCTATTGCAATTCTGTGGATACAATTTGATTTGGATAGCTTCCTTGATGATTCTGTCCCAATATCTGCCAGTGAAGGCTGAAGTATTAGAACACACTTCATCACGCTTACAAGAGTCATGCAATCGGCTAGAGTTGTGGCTCACTAAATGGCGAATCAAAGTGAATACTGCAAAAAGCGAAGCCATAATATTCATTAAGCGCAAAAAGCACTACCACCCGAGACATGGTCTTGCTCCACTAACGCTGTTCAACAACGGCATAACATGGAGTACTAAGGTCCAATATCTCGGACTAGTAATGGACCAAGGTCTCACTTGGCGACCGCATATAGACGAGGTTAGAAAGAAAGCATATGCACAATTGCACAAATTATACCCACTAATTAATCTTAGCAACTCGTTAAAGCTCCAAATGGGGTTAACGCTTTACAAAACACTCATTAGACCAATAGTGACTTACGCAGCGCCGGTTTGGGGGTATGCGGCTAAGACACACATCAAATGCATAGAAACTCTTCAAAACAAAATACTCAGAATAATATGCAGAGTACCAATTATCACACTTTCAAAAGAACTACACGATGACTTACATATACACACAATCGAGCAATTTATCAAAAAATTATCATACGATATGTACAGTAAACTATCCGCACACCACAACACGTTAATATCTAACCTCGGCCAGTACGAGACAACGATTGACCGACACAAACGGCCACTCTCACTTTTTGACAGAAACCTCACAAACCCAGACATAGACGAGATTGCTGACTTCTTAAATAATCTGATAAACTGACACTTGACTTCACTACTGTTACAGGAGGGACCCCAGATGACAGCTGCCCTTCAAGACCTTGAGCTACCCAGCCAAGGCGGACCCGAGGGGAAGAGAGCCCCCTCAAGTGACACACTCCCCGCAGCTGCACCGTCTTTGCTGAGTATGCTACTGCGCCAAAGTGTGGACACGACGACGACCCAGCGCAAAAATGGACCGATTTACACGACCTGACACGGCTCCCATGGAGGGAACCATGCACAACTAAGTTATTACCACTCCCACCACCTAACCACTCAACTCCCTGCATGACAGAAGTACGCAAATATTAGCATACGCACGTAACTTAACAACTGCACGCATTTACCTTTGCACGAACACCTAACTCCCCCTGGCTGTACTCAGGATTCACTCATGGCTACAGCCAGGGATCTCATACTTTGACGCGCTCGCATGCAATGCATGCCAGCGTCATACATTACGGGAATAACCGGGGTGCTAATGCGGGACCCGACTAACACAAGAATTAACACACTAATTCTCCCAGCTGCATGCCGGACGATCGCCACCAGGGCCAGCAGGTGTGGGCCGCCCTTAAACAAAAAAAAAAAAAAAAAAAAAAAAAAAACAAAAAAAAAAAAAAAAAAAAAGGCCACTTCATCAGATCCTGAAGAAGGCCATGGAGTTTACACTGGCCGAAAGCTCAACATTTATTAATTTTACACAGCTGATCACCCGCGAAGCCTTGATTAGTAATGCTCGCCGTGAAAGCTTCAAGTCTAAAGATATATCTGATTTGAAAAGTGTAGGGGCAGAAGTTGGATGAAGAGTATCTTAAAAACTCTGGTTACAAAAGTTTGGGTCACATTTCTCAAGTGCCAACTAGTGAAACATTTGATACTTCCTGCAGTGAAGATTTTACTGCCAGCGATTTAGCATATTTCAAATATGCTTTAGTTGTATCAGCAGATATGGAAAAAAGTAACCCCAGTACAAAAATCTGCTTTCTGACAAGAGGCATTCCATAACTTCTGAGAACCTGTGCATGCTGCTGGTTACCTACTTAAATAATTTTGCACATGGTAAGATTTTTTTGTTATGTTCATCTTCCTAGAAGATATAAATTTGTGAGCTTAAATTATTATTAATTTTGCATTTCATTTTCCTATGAGTAAGGACTATGATACAGTGAGCACAATTAATATAATTTTGAGTCAAACTGAACTAGCATTGAGTACCACTTTGACTCAAAATTATATCTGTATTTCAGTTCTACCATAACAGAAGTAAGAATTGTGCTGTATTCTTATGTTCTGAAATGAAGACAAAAATTTCAAGTCATTTTTAGATCATTTTTTAGATCATTTTATTGATAATTTTTTAGGTGTTTTAACTTATTAATAGCTGGTACGACGACGAATGTAGGAATGCGAAAAGAGAAGTAGGGAAAGTAATTGAAAAATGGCAAATTACAGAAAAAGATGATAAACAATATTTTATACTATGTAGGTGGGGGTATAAAAAACTAATAGAGAGGAAAAGAAAAGGGTGGTTAGAAGCTAAGAGTAATAAAGTGAAAGAGGCAATGTTAGAAACAGATTCAAAAAGAGTATGAGAAGCAATTAAGCAGATCAACAGATAAAAACAAATATTGATGGAAAGATAGCACCCGCAGAGTGGGTTAAATACTTTAAAAAGTTGATCGGCGAGAAATCCAAAGTTAGCTTTAAAAATGGATTTGGGATGGGGAGGTGGTGCAAGATATTAGATTAGATGGGGAAATCACAGTAGATGAAGTGAATTTACAAGTAAAAAGGTTAAAAAAGAACAAGGCTGGGGGCTTTGATGGACTACCAGGACAGTTCTGGAAAGAATATGGCGAAACAAATGAAGGTGTAAGAGTTATGACAAAATTTTCAAAAAAAGTAAGGCAAGTGAATAGATTTCTGGAAAATTGGAAAAAGGAGTATTATTGCACCAATTTACAAAGGCAAAGGAGAAATTAGTAAACCGCAAAATTATAGGGGGATCAGTTTACTGGCAATATTAGAGAAAATTGACACAGGAATAATGGCAGAAAGATTGCAAAGATGGGCAGAGGCAGAAAAGAAGCTATCGGAATTTCAATCAGGATTCAGGAAAGGGAGAAGGACAATAGATAATGTACTAATTATTAGAACAATAGTAGAGAAGTACACAAGCAGGAAAAGAGGGAGAAGTATATGCTTTTGTAGATTTTGAAAAAGCTTTTGATACAATAGTGAGAGAAGCACTATGGTGAAAATTACAAAAGAAAGGAGTCAGCAAGAAATTTATTATAGGGCTAGAAAAAATTTATGAGGGAATAAAGTTTGAAACTAGAGTACATAAGAATGGGATAACAGAATTAGTGGAGCAGAAAATGGGATTAAGACAAGGCTGAAAACTTAGCCCTATATTGTTCAACTTGTTCATTGATGATATAATTGAAAGGGTTGAAAAAAGTAACAATTGCCCAATTATTAGAAATACTGTAATACCAGGGTTACTATTTGCAGATGATTTGGTAATAACATCTGTAACAGTGATAGGATTACAGAGAGCAATAAATGAAATTAGCAGCTACTATAAGGAATGGGGGATAAGAATCAATATAAGCAAGTCAAAAATAATAGTGCTTAAGAAGAGTGATAAGTTTTGAAAATATGAAAAGTGGTATTTAAATGACCAAAAAGTGGAGATGGCAAATGAGTTTGACTATTTAGGGATGAGACTGTGCTATAATGGAGGCTGGGGAGCACATGGGAGAAAGATAAGAGTTAAAGGGAAGATAGCGAGCGATGTCTGGGGTAAATATAAATTACCAGATATGTCAGTAAAATGGCATGAAAGAATCTATGAAGTAACAGTAGAATAAAAAATGACATGGTGTGGAGTTGTGGGGGGCTAATGAGATAAGAAATCATGTTAAATACACATATGAACAGTTCTGTAAGGAGATACTGGGTTTGAATAAGCCAACACCAAACGTAGTAGCTACAGTAGAACTTGGAAGGCCTTACAGAAGTGGGGTAGTTATAGAAAGATGTTTAAAATACTGGTATAGCTGTATAAAACAGAATGATAATACATCAAAGATCTGTCTAGAACAGAAGAATTCAACATGTAAGGACAGCTGGTGGGCAGAGCTAGAGAGAACGCTGGTCAAAATAAGGGTGGGGGATATCTGACATGAGAAAGTAATGTAAAAGGTTTTAAGAATAGGTTAGAGGACATTAACAGACAAGTGACATGGGGAAATCTGATAAGAAATCACTAAATGTATACCTGAAAATGAAGACAGAATGGGGAAGGGAAACATATATCGACATATATGATAGATATGAGAGGGAGGGTTTAGCTTGGTTAAGGACAGGAGCCATATTGAGAGGGGGTTCACCAAAGGAATGCATTCTATGTGGAAAGAAAATAAGCTTAGAGCATTATGTACTGGAGTGTAAAGAAACTGAAAACTTGAGGAAATTAATATGGGATAAAAACTAGGATAATAAAGGGGCTTACATAGTAACAATAAAAATGCGTATGTTGAAAGGAGAAAAAAGAATAAGGGAGCTGGGGAAATTTGCTGACAAAATCAAAGAGAAATGGTTGAGAAGGGCAAGGAAGTAAGAGGTAGAGAAATGGAAAACACAATCAGAACATTAGGTCAAGGTCATATAAGGGCTAGGATAGAGGTAAACGGCCAGGGAGCCAATACCACTATCAGCCTGTAATATAAGCAGCAGAAAAATTTGTACCTAGATTAGAATTGTAAAACTTGTTATCGAGATTGTAAGATATGGGAGTACAAATAAAATTATTATTTATTTATTTATTATTATTATGATTATTATGATTATTATGATTATTATGATTATTATGATTATTATGATTATTATGATTATTATTATTATTATTATTATTATTATTATTATTATTATTATTATTATTATTATTATTATTATTATTATTATTATTATTATTATTATGTGTTTTAGCTCATCAAAATCCAGGCCCTGGTGACATCACTGATGATTTGGTGCAGAAAGTGAATGAAAAAGTGAAAGAGAACAGATGCCTCACGATTTCTTTGTTATCAGAGGCATTGCTTCAAGTTTCAGCAAGATCAAGTCAGAAGGCAGCCTTGTATGATAATAGAATACAAAAGCTTGTTGTTTGATATGATTTGTAACAATAGTGGCAATTATTTGGAAAAACAGATAAAAGTGTGGTACTTTATGTAAAAATAAAATGGTAACAAAAAGTTTGCTTTTTACATTATTTTAAACGTATCAAAACAGTACTTAAAAAGCATGCTTTGTATTTATCAGATATTTGTGCAAAAGCTTAGTAAAGTTACACATGTCACCAAGCTTGCTGACAAAAGGGCAAGTAATTTACAAACCGCCAATAATGTAGCCATGTTATGAATTCAAAGTGTAGTGGAAAACAATAACTTACTACAGTGTGTCATTTGTTTACAACTTTTCTGTCATTCCACTACCTTAAGAGCCAACTACTACTGAGCTGAGGCATTATTACAAAACACACACTTCAAAGACAAAATACATCCACATACACATATCAGGTGTATCAATAACTTCCAAGTCTTCACCAGTGAACAGAGCTTGACCGCTGACAACAACCTGGAGGAAAATATCAGGTGCAGTACTAGAATTTTTAGAGACAGCAGATACATTGAAAATATGGGCTAAATGCCAGGCAACAGCAAAATGGATGCAACACTCACTTGCATTACTTGTGTCAGATCCTGGTCATGCAATGATACCAACTCATCTAATCTTTGATCACTTCTTTTGTATTCTTTCTCCAATTTGGCTTTTTCTCTATCCCTCTGCTCATTGGATTCACTTGCTGAGAGTGTTCGGATGACAGACATCAGCAATCCACTCTGTAAAACAAAATAAAACATTGAAATTACCACACTGAAAAACTTCTCCAATCATTACAAACTGATTCTTTTTGTATGAATGAAAATAGATCAGATAATAAGAGCAATAAATAAATTGTGGAAACATACAGTCAGACTGAAAAATTCAATGCCATAGCCAGGATTTGAACCATGGATCTTCTGGTCTCTGTCCAGCCGCTCCAACCATTGAGCTACTATGGCCAACATGCCAATTAATTTCCATTAATTGACCTAATAGTGGTTAACTATAAAGCCCGGGCCTTAAAGTACTTACATGTTGTAAGTCGCCATTAAGGTAGTTGTCTCATGTGTTTATGAGAACTCCTAAGTGGTTTACCGGGAAAAATACAAGTCAGTTGGAGAATTTAATGTCATATCGGCATATTGGCCATAGTAGCTCAATGGTCAGAGCGGCTGGATGGAGACCAGAAGATCCGTGGTTCAAATCCCGGCTATGGCATTGAATTTTTCAGTCTGACTCTACGTTTCCACAATTTAGCCTACACATGGTCAGTGTGAAAGAACAATTAATTTCCATTAATTGACCTAACTATAAAGCCCGGGCCTTAAAATACTTACATGTTGTAAGTACCCATTAAGGTAACTTTGTCTCATGTGTTTATGAGAACTCCTAAGTGGTTTACTGGAAAAATACAAGTCAGTTGGAGAATTTAATGTCATATCGGCACGTTGGCCATAGTAGCTCAATGGTTAGAGTGGCTGGACAGAGACCAAAAGATCCGTGGTTCAAATCCCGGCTATGGCATTGAATTTTTCAGTCTTGACTCTACGTTTCCACAATTTAGCCTACACACGGCCAGTGTGAAAGAACAATGAATAAATAAATTGTTAATGAAGCTATCAATTACCAGGAAACACTAGTGCTGCCAATGTGCTCTATTTTGTTTAGGAGTTTCTTTACTTTACATGCCAGTAAATCTGGTGTGGAACTGTTGCTTTTAAGCACACTTAGAAACTACATGACTGGGCTGGGTATGAACCGATGACCTTGAGATCAGTAGGCAATAAGGGGGATGATATATACTCTTATTCATTTATTCTGCTTAAGCAAATACAAATTATTCATAGCATGAAGTCAAACTTATGTATATATACAGAAATGGTACAGTGATTAATATACACTAAAACAAAAATTTAAGTAAACATATATACAATAAGATACCATGTTTACAGTATATAATACATTATAATTCACATAACACATACTAATTTATGCAGTAATTAAATCCTTTAAGATATTCAAGTGAATAGAAGCAGTCTTCCAGGCAGAATTTCTTTAATTCTTTCCTGAATTTATTCATATTATCAATATTTTTTTAAAGAGATAAGAAGCTTATACAACTCATGTACTGCAGCAGTAGGTTTGGTTTTATATATTTGTAATATATAAATGATTGATATGAAAGTTTGCGATTCCTCTAGTGAAGTGTTTATGTATTTGATTGTGTTACTTACAATTTGCTATATAACTGTAATATGACTTCATAGAGTATAGAGAGTGTAGGGTTAAGATGTTTAGGTTTTTGAAAGCTTGTATACAAGCAACTGATTCTTTCAATCCCAGAATTAATCTTACTGCTCTTTTTTTGTAGCATGAACACTGTTAGTATACTTTTAGTACAAAGTCCCCATACTGTTATCCCATATGTTAAATGTGGGTAGATTAAACCATAGTACACTATTTTTAGGTCTTAGCTTCCAGCAGATTGGTTAGCTTTTTTCATTGCAAATAATCCTGAGCTCAACTTATTACAGATATGATTTATATGCTGGTTCCACGTCAAATGTTTGTCCATGATTACTCCCAAAAAATTAGCACTATCAACTACATTATTTCTGTTTTCTATAACCATCTTAGTGTTGGTAATAGATCTATTCTGTAAATGTTCTAGACGTTCTCGGGCTTCGAGCCAGGTAAGCAGATGTTGAGACATCGACGTTTCGGGAGTGTACATCTCTCCCATCATCAGGATGTTGAATGATCTCCCTGATGATGGGAGAGATGTACGCTCCCGAAATGTCGATGTCTCAACATCTGCTTACCTGGCTCGAAGCCCATGAACGTCTAGAACATATATGCCGCCAGGAAAGATTCAGCTCATATTTCACTATTCTGTAAAGTTTGAAACCTGATGCAATTTGTCTTATTTAAGTTTATGTGCAAATTATTGGTCCTAAAATAAGTGTATTTAGTGATTAATCTGAATACATACAGAATGGCATAATTAGCATCTACTTTTCCTCACCTTCTCCGACCTGCTTGTAATAAATTCCAGACTCTAGCAAAAATGGCATGAGAAATAGTCTAAATTAATTCAGGTAGGAGTTACCTTAATAGTCTCAGAAGTTATTCTATTTAACAAATGTTAAACTTCAGTACAGCATGAAAAAAAAATTCCTGCAAAGTTTCAAAAGCCAACTACAAATAGTTTTTTCAATTAAATTATTATTATTATTATTAATTAGTATTAGTATTATTATTATTAATATTATTATTATTATTATTATTATTATTAATATTATTATTATTATTATTATTATTATTATTATTATTATTATTATTATTATTATTATTATTATTATTATTATATTTACTTTGGTATGACTTACTACATTAAAAGTACAACTGTTAATCAAGTTACCAGAAAGATACCTATTCTGCTCTTAAAGTCTGATAAAAGTTTCTCTTTGCAGAATTTTCAATTGTAGGTCCTGCCATTGCAAATCCAGACAAGTTTGTACATGTTCATACCTGCGATGAACTGCTACTTCCACACCTGCTGTGGAAGCTGTAATCAGTCAGTGGAACTCCAGAGCTGAAGCAGGGTAGTTGGTCCTGTACTACAAATCTACAGAACAAATCCTTCAGACAAGAGACAGGGTAAGCATTGCTCTAACCCTTTTGGGAAACCTAACCATTCATAAGTTAGGAAAGGATTGAGATCTATGACCCAGTGGATATGTGCCTTGATGCCAAGAACAAGTGAAAATTCTAGTGTGTAGCAGTTGCAGACAGGGACTTCACAATTTCAAAGATCAAGATACAACTTCTCATCTACCAAGTAGCAGTCATGAAGATACAGAGGTTTGAGATTTACCTTCTTCAAATAAAACAGAGGCACTATAATATCTATAAACAGTTCTTATACCGGAGCCGTCTAAAGTTTATATGGCAATGTAAATAGAAACACGTGTACATGTGCAACATCATTAGCTGTTTAGCCTTGTAATTCTCTGCGGATGAAAAATATAGTTCACATATCAATTTTAAGGACTTTACATCTAATGCAAAATATATAAACATCACATTATTAGAAATACAACAGTCAAACAGTAATTAGTATTTTATTTGGTAAATGTAAGTGTAATTTGTATATATTGATCGAGTGCACGCTGTGCTTGCCCAGCTTAAAAGGAAGTGCGAAGACAGTTTAAACATGGTGGCTTTCGAGCAATATGTAAAACATCACAAAGGGAAACCTTTAAAAGTGGCAAAAAGCAAATTAAGTTAAATCTTGATATATTGAATGTGTTTTGCAAGTTGAGTGAAAAATACCAAACCTTAGCAATTGAGGCTATTCCTAGTTTGTCAGCAGAATTAACCAGTGTTTCAACGCCAAGTATCAAGCCAGTTGAAGTGAGGTTGTGAAAATGGGTGGGCTTTCCACTCCAGGAAAACACCGAAAAAGAATGAAGCCAGCTGTGGAAAGTGAATGTGATGAATTTGTTAAGTGTTATTCATCGCAAGGTTCATGACTTCTTTGAAAGAAACAAGCCACCACAATTACAAGAGTGCTTCAAGCAGTAAACAATGATCCCATTCAGCCAAGCTTTGAAAAACAAAGCTTCTACACCGTTCTTTGCAACATAGGTTTTGAATTTGTGAACAGAAACAGAAACAAAAAATATAACTGCTGAGCATGAATATATATTGTTGTGGCGAAGGAATTATCAAAGAAAAGTTCGAAAGTGGAAATCGTTTAAGGAATTCATCCATTTTCAGATTCCAATTAGGTACATAAACCTTTTTTTCAGTTGCATGCCAGTAGAACTTTGAAGTCATTGCCAAAGTGGCTACATGCAGTTACTTAGCACTGTTATTCTACAGAAAGACCCATGCCTTCATTTTTAATTTATAAATGAGCTGAGGTTATGTGATGAAATCAAATATTTGAGTAACTGTTGTAAGTATTCAGTCACTTTTTAGCGTACACAAGGAAAATATATATTACACAAGAGACACACCTTTGAATTTAATCTTAATGTAAAAGTGCTACCACATAAGCTACTCAAACATCGAAAATGGCAAAGCAAATCTTTTCAAGTTCATTAACAGCACATATGCTCGACACAAATAGTGCAACTATTCCCTCCAATCACAGTCGCCTGCAGAATAATACATTTTCCCACTTTATTTACATCATCATATAAACTAAGGACAGCTCCAGTACAGAGATGGAACAGTCACCTGTGGATAAAAGGAAGACTGATTACAAGACATACTCGAAGGAGAAAGCAAAACGGATCAGTGTTGCAGTGAAAAGGAAATTGCTGTTAATGCACCTTCTACTGATGGACAGTAACACTGAATGTGATTTCCTAAAACATATCAAAAAGATATATGCAAGCTGCACCAGCAGGAAAAAGGTTATGTTGCTAAACCTTGTGATGGATACTTTGTAGTATAAGAAACACTATGCAGGAGTCCACTGGAATCAGAGGTGGTTGTCATTTGTGATCTTTTTGAAATTACTCATTTGTTTTGCAAGATGAATCACAGTTGTACCACTGGTCTAACATACAGGCCACAATTCACCCGTTTGTTGTGTACTTTAATAAGGATAGATTAGAACACTTCAATTACATACTAGTATCAGACTGCCTGAATCACAGCACTACCTACTGCTGTCTTACCTATTCCAGACAAAATTGATTCAGTTCCTGAAATCAGAATGTGAATCATTTCCTAGAAAAATGTGTTATTTTTCAGATGGATTGGCTGTCCAATATAAAAATAAAAGTAATTTTATCAACCTGTGCCATCATAAAGATGACTTCAGAGTTGAAAGTGAACAGCATTTTTCAGCCAAAGCTCATTGAAGGAGCCCATCACATGGCCCTTCAGGACCATCACATTCATTTTCGTTTCCTACAGCACATGATATACTGTATATTCCCACTGCAGAAGTGACATGCATTGTCAATCCAGTCACAGCAATTGGTTGAACATATATTTTATCAGAAAAGGAAGTGAAAAAAAAATTGAGGAGACATTCCAGCAGTTCAAGGCTTGTTGCCAGAAATAAGAAGTGATACAAGTGTAAACATTATAATGTATTGGAGTTTTTGAAAAGAATATGTATATATACTGCAATTTTTCCTGCATATCTGTGGAATTTTATGCACTGTAACTCCGGATCCCATGGAGATCTCAGAACAAAACTTTAGGTGATGAAAGGAGATATTATGAACTTATTTTGAGAATGTATTAAAAATTTAAAAATCGTCACTTTTTGAAAAAATAAAATCTGAAAATCTCAAAAATACAACATTTGATTTTTTTTTTTTCTTCAGAATAACCTGTATCAAGTAGCATCTCATATGAAAGCCCATGAAAAGGGCTTTTAAACAATACCACTCACAGGTCTATTGCTGCTCTGCATTTCATTAAATATTTCAAAACAGGTTGATTTTCAAATTCCAAAAGTAAATAACTGAAGAACCAATGCAATAAGAGACCTAAAATTTGATACTTTTTCACAGATCTATGAGACTAATAACTGTACCAATATATCTTCAGAATCTGAGATGCCAAATCAGAATTTTCTCTGAAATTGTGTTGAACTGACATGGAATGATCTATACAGGTTGGCAAAGATGTCGCTTCGGACAAAATTTTTCAGTCTGATCTTCAGAAAACTTTAAATGTTCTATTTCTAGAATAATTAAAGAGGTATTTTGTTATATTTTTATTTGAATTTTAGAATCAAAGTTTGAGAATGCTTAATTATGGTGATGGCTGTGTGTTCCATATTTTTCCAAGAACTATCCATCAACCCAACAACATTTTACATAATGTATTAAATTACAAAATAGAGTTATCAACGTTCTTGAATACACAGCCTACATAGGTAGGGCAGAAACATTATACACCCATATGGTCCAAACCCTTCCCTTAAAAAATTAATCATACTCTAGTGTGATGTTACTCATGTGCAGAAAGAACAGGCAGAGAAATTCTTCCATTTTATGCTGATGCCTAATGGACTGCTTAAGTAGTAGCTTATGAAAATTATCTGAATAAGTTTAAGTGTGTAACAGCACCCAAACATGTTTCAGTCATGGTTCCCCCTTTATAAATTTTTTTAAATATAGAAGTACTAAGAGTTGTTGGCATGCTCTGAATCACCTGTTAGGGCGTAAGATTAGCAGGTTAGCTTACACCAAAGCATGCTTGCTTACTTCACATGCCTTTCCTTGACAATGCTAATGATTTGACCACATAAGTTTAGTTTTCTGATTCACCAGTTCTTTTTTTTTTTTTTTAAATATAAGCCTAGGTTAGATTCACGGGAGGTTACGCATAGATCAGGTTTAACTTATATATACTCATGTTCTTTGGTTTCTGGCTCACAGGATGTTACGTTAGGTTTCTGATTCACATGAAGTTGGGTTAGGTTTAGTTTTTTCATATAAATTTAGGTTTGCAAGTCACAGAAGGTTAGGTTAAGTTTTTATATATATATGAGTAGTAATTCATGGGAAGTTAGGTAAACTTTTAAGCTTATCTTAATTAGCAGCCAGTGGTTATACCAAAACATGCAAGCCTTGCTTGAATATTTTCCCTTAATGATTACCACTGTCCCAGTATTTACATAAGCTTAGGTTTCTCATTCATTCCATTTTCATTTCATTTGCCACTATTTTCACCCAATCACAAACATTCCTGTTTTCACATTATGTGGATTGCTAATACTGCACTTGTTTTTTTTTATGCACAATTTTTCATTAGGCAGTGAATGTGTAATGAGAAACTAAGCACCATTTACGATGACAACATGGTATTATACGAACTGAAAATTTAGCTTTAATTATCATAAGACTTTTATAAGAATGATGTGCCATAACTGTTAATTGAGTCAATTGTTTGTAATACTTATTTTTTAATTAAAGAAAGATGTTTCAAGAGCTGATTGCTCCCAAATATCAGTGTTACTCCTTGTAGGATTTTAAAATTGTTTTTCCCAAATTTGGATGCTTCACTAGAGAGAAACATAACATTGAGAAACACTGGGAGTTTAATTGGAACCGATGGAGTAGTTAGCTCCTGAAAAATGTTTTGCTTAACTAAAAATGTGTTTTGAATTCTTAATAAATCAACTCAAATTACCAAAAGTATTATATTATTAAGTTAACTTATGTTAAAATGCTCGCCTCACAGCGCTCAAAACAAGCATTTTAGATATAGATCCCCTTTTTAAAAAACATGATTTTATTTCTCTACAGAACAAAATAACTATTGTAGACATATTTTGAATCACCCATTACATGCCTGTGAGGTTACACTTTAAGGAAATTGTGGACTCTCTTCAAAATGATTATAATCATGTATTTTAAATGTACACAAAAAAGAAGCATATACTATACACTTTGTTTAACTGTACTACACCAGCAACTGCAAATGCCATAACAATGTTGACAATGTGCTGCAGCTTTTTGTCATGCAACAGTTCCTTTACACTAGAAACTCTGTGCTCAACCAAGTATGTTCCCAGGAAAACTGCAAACTTAAAAAAAGCATGCCTATAATGCTCAAACACAAAGGAATGCAATATGCCAATAAAACTGACTTAATGCTGGAACATGAAGTATTTAAAAAAATGAATGCAAATCATTGTGCTCCTTCAAACAACAAAGTGTGGCATAATTGAGCAACATTTTTTAAGAAAACAAATGCAGTAAGATTTGTACTTAGGAATGATAGCAATTTCTCTTAAAAATTATTCTTTAGGATTTTATGGACTATTATATTATACATAAGGATATGTTTTCATTTTAATTTGGATTACATATGGTTTCAGGATTCCTTTAAAAAAGAAATATTTACAATTTGAAATAGTACAATATTTACAAATTTAAACATTCATCTACGGTATAGAAGCTGTGTTCTTTTAAAACATTTAATAACATTCTCTTAAATTTTTGTTATGGTTCAATACTTTTTATGGATTCAGATAGCTTGTTGTACAGATGTAAGCCAGCATATGTGAAACTATTTTCATAAATTTTTGTTTTGTGTGAATTCATAACTAATGTTTAGTTCTAGTATTATATATATATGAACTTCTGAATTTGTTAAAAAAATTACTTAAGCATGTTTTCATATAGACAATAGTTTCATATACGTATATACATGGCAAACGTAAAATATTTAATTTCTTTAAGTATGGCTTACAACTAGTTCTGCTCTGAAGATCTGCTATAATTCTAATTATTTTCTTTTGTAGTTTGAACACTTTAATACTGTCTTCAGAATTTCCCCCAAAAAGTATACCATATACCAATAAGCTATGGATATGTGCAAAATAAACTGCTCTAAGAATCTTAAGAGCTAGACATACATTAGACTGCCCTAATTAAATAGCACATTTTACTGAGCTTTCTTGTCAACACATCTATGTGAATTTCCCAATTCATATTTTCATCTACTATCAATCCCAAAAATTTGGTAAAGTTTACAGAGTTAATTAGGTCCTGTCCCAGAGTAATTTTTGGACATATTTGTCTTTTACTCATTTTGTTGAAGAAGCTTAGAGCTGCTGTTTTCTCTTTACTTAGTATTAACATATTTGTACTGAACCAATTTTGAATATATTCTAAACTCTGCTCCACATGTGCATTGGCCCCTTCCTTACTCTCCCCTTTTATAAAAATACTTGTATTGTCAGCAAAAAGTGTGACATTTATATTTGTCATATTATCTACATTATCTGCCAAGTCATTTATTTACAATAGAAATAAAAGAGGCCCTAGAATAGATCCTTGAGGTACTCCATACTTTACTGTGGCACTACTTGAAATTTAAGTTTTAATTTCGCTATTTACACTATCAAAATATTCTATCTCTACTGACTGTTACCGATTATCAAGATATGACTTGAACCAATTTAAAGCTAATCCTCTAACCCCATACATAGATAATTTCTTTAGTAGCAGCTTTTATCACAAATTGTAAATCATAAATTGAGCTTAAAATTTGTCTACGTTTTGTAATGTGCAGAAAATCAATACTTCACAGTGTTTCTTCTGAAAACTGCAGAGATTTGACATAAAAATATTTAGAATTTCGGCAGCCAATAAGAATATATTTTATGCTGCGCTTAAAGTCACCATTTAAGGCCAATACAAACGTAGTTAAATAATTTCCATCAATAGAAGTGTAGAAAATTTGAGAAACTAACACTTTCATGAATTATTACAAAATAACATTTTTCAAGAACCTAATTTTGTGTGTGTGAGGCTTAAGGGGCCGTCACCAGTATATTATTTGGGCCCATGTTTGTAGAAAATTATAGACAATGGAAGTAACGCTGAATAAATCAGTTAATATTCGCAACTATGGCCTATATGTGACTTGTTTTGCTAGTTGATTGTTAACTTAAGCAATAATGGTACAACAATTAATTTTGCTGGTATTTGTAACCTTAACCAAAATGAATACAGGTGTTCAATATTACCGTTTCTTTGGCATGTTTTACCCCTCTAGGAGGTTTGGTGGGTGGCGCCACAGTTGCCATAATTAAATATGAAAATATTGCCCTCTTCACATGAGTATTTCAGTCACATGTCACTTTTTACACTACAATTTCAATCCTCCTGTCAAAATACTTTAACCATTGCAGCTGGGTTCAGTGTGGCTCAGTGTCACCAACCCGGAAAAAGAAAACGCACCGAATCATTCCCTAAAAAGCACCAGAACTAGCAAACACAGTAAAAGTTCGTTTTATCTCCCAACATGTAAAGAATAACAAATTAGAAAGCTAATTATATAACACATGCTTAAAGTTTACTTGAAAGGTAAAGATCTCCTTAATCAGAATACAATATAAACTGTATTTTCCTTCGACAATTAAGGTTTTCGGAAATTGTGGCTTTGCAAGCTTTGAATTTTACCATTCCCGTATGGTATTGGGTTACACATAGTTGCAATAATATTTTCCTGCTTTTATAATTATAAATATTACTGCCAAAATGGAACGCAAAATTCTAATTTTCAGCATATTTCACTTGACTGAAAACCCTTGCTGCACCTACACTCGAGTGGAAGGGAAAGGATGGAAATTGCAACTTTTACCATTTCAACAAATTAGTCCTCTCGATTATTATTATTATTATTATTATTATTATTATTATTATTATTATTATTATTATTATTATTATTATTATTATTATTATTATTATTATTATTATTATTATTATTATTATTATTATTATTATTATTATTATTATTATTATTATTATTATTATTATTATTATTATTATTATTATTATTATTATTATTATTATTATTATTACTATTATTATTACTATTACTATTATTATTATTATTATTATTATTATTATTATTATTATTATTATTATTATTATTATTATTATTATTATTATTATTATTATTATTATTATTATTATTATTATTATTATTATTATTATTATTATTATTATTATTATTATTATTATTATTATTATTATTATTATTATTATTATTATTATTATTATTATTATTATTATTGTAATTTACGTCCTCCAACGTTAAGTCATATCGGACGGTGAATGAATTGGGTGAAATGATGCTCAAATGAGCCCGGGGTCCATGGAGCTTAGTTACCTGACATTCGTCTTTGAGGATAAGGGAAAACTCAGGAAAAAACCTTATCCAGGTATTTTAGTTAATTGATGGAAATTAATCATTTCTCAACACTAGCCGTACATAGGCTAAGGCCCCTGATAGATAGAGTCAACATGAAAAATTCAATGCCCTGGCCGGGACTTGAACCACGGATCTCCTGGTTTCCGTCCAGTCGCTCTTAACCTTTGAGCTACCATGGCCAACGTGCCGTTCTGACATTAAATTCTCTAGTTAAGAGCGACTGGACGGAAACCAGGAGATCCGTGGTTCAAGTCCCGGCCATGGCATTGAATTTTTCATGTTGACTCTATCAGGGACCTTAGCTTATGTACGGCTAGTGTGGAGAAATGATTAATTTCCATCAATTAACTAAAATAATAAGAGTTAAATGATGAAGCCTGGGACTCAAGTACTTACGATAGTAAGTTACCACAAACGGTGTATCTCGAATGCGAGAGCCCCTAGTGGACTACCGGGGAAATATGCGAGTCAACTGGAGAATTTAATGTTAGTACGGCACGTTGGCCTTGGAGGCTCAATGGGTTAGAGCGACTGGACGGAAACCAGGAGATCCGTGGTTCAAATCCCGGCCATGGCATTGAATTTTTCATGTTGACTCTATCAGGGGCCTTAGCCTATGTACGGCTAGTGTGGAGAAATGATTAATTTCCTTCAATTAACTAAAATAATAAGAGTTAAATGATGAAACCTGGGATTCAAGTATTCACGATAGTAAGTTGCCACAAACGGTGTATCTCGGATGCGAGAGCCCCTAGTGGTCTACCGGGAAAATATACGAGTCAACTGGTGAATTTAATAACAGGATGGCACGTTGGCCATGGTAGCTCAAAGGTTAAGAGCGACTGGATGGAAACCAGGAGATCCGTGGTTCAAGTCCCGGCCATGGCATTGAATTTTTCATGTTGACTCTATCTACCTTATCCAGGTAACTCACCCTGGCCGAGATTCGAACTCGGGATATCTTGAACGTGAGGCAGACGTGCTACCATCTACGCTACCGAGGCGGGCGATCCTCTCCATTATAAATTATGTTTAGCCAGGAACGCGGGCGGTTTAATCAAATTATGCCATAGTTGCACTTAAGTTTATATCAAATACGCGTAGGGGAGCGACGTATAAGGAATTATAAAATAGCTGATTAGCCGGTTTCTACTTGCTTGCGGAATCAGGTGAAATTATTAATTGATAAAATAATTTATTTCAAACCACCAGATTAATGCCAACTATTTGATTAAAGCAGCAAATTTTCTCCATGGCGCTACAGTACTCTAGCTCTAGATGCACTTAAAACCACCATATCTGATGTCCAGTGGCGGCGCGTGCCGAAATATAACAGCGTGCTGCGGGCAAAAGTCCCTGCAACTCACCTAGTTGCGAAAAATGAAGTCTATGCGCCGATGTTTCTTCATGTAGAATTTGTTGATGACTCTGCTGTTGATGTCCTGTATTCCTATGATAAGCTTCTTCTCCACAGATAGCACGGTGAAAGTGGTGAGCCGATCCTGAGTCATGGTGTTCATCAGAAAGGTTTTTATCCTTTTTAGAGAGAAGAAACAGCGCTCTGGTTCTGCAGTAGACATGGGAATTGTCACAATAACTATGATCACGTCACTAAAGGTGTTTTGCACGATGTTCTTCAATAATAACTGCAACAGTGAAAGGCATATTCTGTATTCCTGAATTCCAAATGTTAATATAAAATGCTGAGTTCAGTTTGAATTTTTGTTTTTGTCAAGTTCTTTATTACGTTCACTGACAATGCTATGTTCTGTTTCAGGAAATACTCAAGAAAAGAATTAAACGTCTTCGGCAGCTAGTAATTTTGTGGCATCCAGATATTCCGTAGACTCGAAGCGGCTATGTACCTCTGATATTATTCGATCACACACTTCTTTAGTATCTGCTGCTAAGTTCGTTTCTCTATGACGTCTTTTTTACATATTGAACAATACATGAGTTAATCTCTATATCCTCCGTTATACTACGCACGATGTTGATTGTTTTGACGAAAGATTGAATCGCAGCTTTTAGCTTCACTGCATCTACCTGTCGTGCCTGAAGCTGATTATATAATATATCAATATGGGGCATAACTTTGTGAAAAAAGGTGAGCCAGAAATTAAATTCTCCGTCCTCCAAATTGTGACGCAAACCGCGAGCTTCTTTCACTGTCTTGTCCGATAAAGCTTTTTCTAGCTCATCAAAACAGTCTATCAAGGATTCTCTGTGCTTATATATATATATATATATATAAAGTTCATACCTCTTGATTTGAAATTATACCTCGTTGCGGAGCCTCGAAGCACTCTCCAAGCAACAGTTGCTTCCAACGCTGCCAAAGTTGGGGAGATCTTAAAAAAAATGTTGGAGAAGCCGATAGACTGCAGAAGGATATCCTAGCAGAATGATTTTGTGAAGCTACTTTTTCATTATCAGATATAATTGATGTGCGTAACAATGCACGTACTGCGCGAGAGGGTAGTGTTCTTTCACTTTGATCTGCACGCCCACTGTGTTGCCGCTAATTACAGATGCGCCATCATAAGTCTGAGTGACTACTTTAAAGCGATGGTGTCAACTGCTTTCAAAATACAGCCTTCAATAGAATTGGCAGTCTGATCTGCAGGATTAAAGAAGCCCCAAAACCGTTCATGTATAACACCGTTTCTTTCATATCTATAAATTAAAGCCAACTGAATTTTTTCACATGTTAGTAGTTTCATGTACCATAATAGCAACATAAACCACCTGCTTCAATTCTTCTGCTATTTCTTCGTGGCACACTTCCAACATGCAATTGAATAATTCATTTTGAATAGCCCTAGATAACCCTTCGAGTCTTTGTTGCTTTCAATGTGTTCTTTAACCGAATCGTCCAGACTGCCAATGAGATTTACAAGACCCAAAAACACGCCGGGGTTGTCTGATGTTTCGTCTCATCGTGTCCACGCAAAGAAAGTGCAAATGCTCTATGTTTTATGGGCTGACGTATGGTCTTATGATTTTGAAGTTCAGTTTGCTAATCAAGCGATTAAATGCGGTTAATCTTGAGTCAAGTCCTATATTTATTCTGTACTATATCATCCTATTATAAACTAATCTAACCTAATATATTCCTTCATTTCTACTTTCTTTCAGCATTCTTCAGTGTAACCTAGCTGTGTTTTGCTAGTAGTTTCCTTTGTTGCATCTGTTAAACCAATTGTTCTCTCTCCTTAAGTTCCTCTATTCTACCACTGTAAACAAACCTAATATATCCCTTGCTTTTACATTCTTGATTGTTGTTCAACCTAGTTGATTCTGCTATTAAGGTCCGTTCTCTTTTCTTAAGCTGCCCTGTTCTTACGTCCTTAACCTATCCTAAGCATATTTTTTTTCGCCTCTATCTAATCCATATCTTTTTAGCTCAACTATTTTGTCTCATGCCAACTACTTGTATGTATGGTGCAACATTTTTTAGGCATGTCGATGTTAGAGCTATCTTTGTCACTGCAATAGGCATATATGCTGATTGCAGATCTTTATACAGTAAATATAACCCTTTGTGTATCTGCTTCTCTTTTCCTAGAAATTGAGGTTCTTTTGTTGCTAGGGGTTCTTGTTTTTCGTTCCTTCTCTATATATTCAGGAACTCTATTCCATCTTATGTTTCGAAGTCTTATGCTTATATCTTACGCTTTTTGATTAAGTCTTTTGATCTCTAAGGCTATGTATATTGTTTATGTCCCTCATATCCTTTGGTCACATGGCTAGGTCTTGAGGCACGATCTTAGGGCCTGGGGTTTAAAGGATGTAGGTCTCATTGCTTAAGCACGCAGGTCTGAAGGTTAAAGGCTGTAGGTTTAGTGGTTAGGTCGTATGGATTCAAGGCTAGATCTCTCGGTCTTGAGTTTAAGGCTGTAGGATCTGGAGGTTACATATTGAGGTATGATCTAGGGGCTCTAGGGTTAAGAGTTGTAAGCTTCATAGCTAAAGGTTGCTGGTCAGGAGGTTAAAAGCTGTAGGATCCGGAGGTTAGGTATTGAGGTATGATCTTGGAGCTCTAGGACTAAGAGCTATAGGTTTCATAGCTAAAAGTTTGCCACCTAGAGATATCTTCGTTACTGTTAGAGGTATATTTGCAATGGTCTAGTAGTACAGTTTTCATAAGGTTTTTCATGCACATCGATGCCTTCATACTCTTGTGTCTTTTTCAAGCTTTCACCCCCTCTGCATCGTCTTGTAATAAGTCGTAACGCTAAACCAATGTTCTAACGCTATTTTAAAGCTTTTTCAGATGTTGTGAGGTTTATGCGCGTTTCAGGGATATTTAGACCAAGTTCAGTTACTTAAATCATTTTAGAACTAATTAAAATGTCTCTCAAGAATATTTCAGATTACGAGATAGTAGTTCCTTTTTCAATTTACCTATTTTAACATTAAATAAAAGGCGTTCAGTTAGCTTATGTGGTGAGGTAGACGCCCCTCGTCTCTTCTCTGGACTTGGGACCAGCGTCAAAATTTGTTTTCTAAACGGTAGACTTAAGGCCTTCCACTGCTCTTATTATTCAGCTGTTTTCATGCTTAGATGTCAGCTACTTTCCAGTGTTTGTTGTGTCTTGGAATGAAAATCTTTTTTTCTCTATGGTTCCTTCCTTCATTCGCTGTTCAAAAGATGGTAATGCCCATGGGTATATGTGGATACTCCATCATCTGCAATTACTCTCTTGTCATCATGTGGAGATAGGAATATTTTGTTCACTTCCACTGACGCAACATTATATTTATGGGACATAATTAGGTTCATTTGCGTTCTTATGATTTCTCTGCTTTTAGGACAGTCCACATAGCTCTCGAAGGTGATGTACTGTTTAATGGCACTATGTTTTTTGCCTTTTATGTTCTTGATTACGCCTCCATCGATGTCAAGAGCATACATCTTCGGTCTCAGTCCAACAAAATGATGAATGATTTTTCCATTGACTCCATCTTTAAATTTTCCCAACAATTTCTTGTGTTTTTGTAGAATGGCATATGTGGTCGCTAGGATAATCAGCAGTATCAAGATGTTCCAGAAAACGTAACTTATCTGGGTATATATCTCCAGTAGTCACACGATGGATTAAAGAGTCAGTATCGATGTACATGAGCTTTAGATTTTCAAGCCCGTAATACGGCACTAGCACATCATAATGATACCGATACATCAAGGTCTTCGAGATATCGAGCACACACATCCCACTGTATATAAGCTTGTTGAAGACTATCTCCCGCGACGCCATGTGTACTGCAGCCAGATTAGGTCCATATATAACTATCAATAAATATAGGCTTAGCAATCAGTTTTTCCAATGTTTTTCAATCGGTGACAAGTCGTATATTCCGTCAGTTTCTGATGTTTTCTATAATTTTTCCATACATGGCATTGTTAAAAAGTTGGTAAATATCCTTCTCGAAATCATTTCTCGGTCCTTGTCGTAGCCGGTTTTTGAATTCCACAGAAGGCTTTAACCAACATGACTGTTGAAATTGCAGCACCCGATGGATTTTAGTCAGTTTTAACCCATGATTAAGGGCCTGCTTCAAGGTCTTGTAATGCACCACATACCTAGTTCGAGATCCAAGGTGAGGAATTAGTTTCTTTGTAGAAGAACCCGTGGGCTTGATACACTCAGGTAGGAACGGTAAATCATTGTACAGGTCATGGAGCTCTGTAGAATATTGAAGGCCTACGTCTAAAATGTATCCGAGAGGGTCATCTTCTCATAGTATATCTAGGTTGATATCTTCAGGAGATACCCACTTAAACCCCACATAGGGAAGGGCGTGGCACATTTCCCAACCATATTGGTTATTTGAATCCTCGTACGTTATATATTGTGAGGGATTACTTGAGTCATAGTCCTTCATGTAGTGTTTCTTTGCCTCTGCATACCGATAAGAAACTTGGCATAATCCTCCTCTTATACCTACTTCAACCATGAGTATCTGGTCATAATCCTGTAGTAATTCCAGTTCAATTCCTGTGTACAACAGCATTGCATCCCACGTAAGTCCGGGTGATGTATACTACTGTGCAGGATCAACTGTATGGGTTTCCAGGGTCTGCTCTCTGAATGTCTCAAACACATCTGCTGGTAGAAGGACATCCGAAGTTAAGTAGAGGACACTGTAGCCGCCTAGTGTTCTGATGTTGAAGTGACTCCATACCGTTTTTGCATTCTGATACTCTGCATCACTAATTTCTCCTTTATTTAACTTATTGTAGAATGCTTCTCTCGGAGGAAGTTCTGTTTCGCTCAAAACATCCCATGATCTAACGTAATCATAGGGAAACACACCCTTACGCGTCATCAATTCGATTTTCTCTGCTCCAAAGTACTTCTGGGTTTCAGGATATGATGTTAGATTTTTTGCTAGTTTATCCACACTGGTACTAAGGAAGCGATAGGTATCCACAAAGCGGAGTTTAATGTCACCATCATACTTGGAAAATGATATATAACTTTCCTCTGAGCTAGGAATTACTTCTACTCTCTCGCTAATACACCCTAACTCTTTAAAAATGAAATGGGATTCATATCCACTCAGGTTATTGCTGAAGACAGGAATATAATTAGGTGTTTAACAGGTTAGATTACACTTATTATGTAGACTTCCTTGGTATACACCGCTTATATGATCATGATCCCGTACTTTCCAGTTCTCTCTAGTAAATTCTTTACCACATAAGTAACATTCTGTAGAGCATTCAAAAGATTTTCGCTGCTCATCTGTTAGTGTTAATGGGATATCAGTTTTGTATATAATATTATTATACTTTGCAAGAGAAGTTAAATACTCTATAAATTTCACTGCTGCATCATATCCACAATATACGCATGGTTCAGTAGGAAGATCGGTCTGTAGGCCTTCCATTGAGGCCAACGGTTTGACATATACACAGAAACTCATAGGGATATAGTTCTGATATGGAACTGTATAAGACGTTTCGGGATTTGAAGAACAGCCGTGTTAAGGGGAAAGAATGCTTTCAAAGTCCGCGTAGAGGACATAAGGCAATTTCAGCATCCTTTCAATGTTCTTGAAACTAACGATGGATTTCTCCGCTGTTGGCATAACAATCCTGGCAACTACATGCTGATTACATATTTTTCTATGCTCATTCAGCTTCTCAGCTCCACCTCGCCCATGCTGACCATCAAAGTGCGTAAAACAGCGCTTACAGATGTAGGTCTTTCCCTGACTTTTAGTTTTTTGCTGATAAATAAGTTTCTCAAAATGCTTTATATAGACGTAATGTTGGCGCCCAGCATCAGCACTTAATAGA
Organism: Mantis religiosa; assembly: GCA_030765055.1. NCBI lineage: Eukaryota > Metazoa > Arthropoda > Insecta > Mantodea > Mantidae > Mantis > Mantis religiosa. The sequence goes on along the minus strand of CM060950.1, from coordinate 198,389,465 downwards.
AGCAGGTCACGGCGTTCTGCCTGTTCTTCAGTGAAAATTTTCATTAGAAACATTTGATTCTTTTCATCCAAATCGAAAACATTTATAGATATGTTTTTCCTTCGTTCAAATTTCGGGATATCACTCAAGCTCGTAGGGAATGAGACGCAGCAAAGTTATATCTTTCTTGAAAATCCTTATGCTTGCTAACACGTTGAGGATCCTTATGCATGAACCTTATGCATGCTCCCCTATCCCCTTCCGCATCCCTTTCCTTTGTTATGATAATTATATATTCTATTGTTTTGGTTCCCCCATCTCTGTACTACTTGATTGATTACCGGTCAAACCCATGTTACAAGACGGCTGCACACGATAAAAAAGAGAGTGCGTAAACAATGGGAAGCTTTCTAGGGAAGATGGACAATGGATGGTACCTTTTACTGCCTGGTAAGGGGTGCCCATGCACTTACTGACTGTCTGTGACTTTAAGTTTTATCAACAGTCCTGAAACGAATCCCGCACAAATGAGTACTGCTTATATTGGAATAACTCCGAAACTAATTATAATAGCGAGTTTGGATAAACTTTATTACTTACATATTGTTATGCGACATCCGTAGGGTTCATACTGTATATCTGTAGTCTTTAGTTCGAGTCCTGAATCGTATAATTTAAAGATCTCTGTAACCAGTGGGTCTAGGGCAGTAAAATAAATTTTATATGGTTATGCTTCTCATGGTTAATCATATGCTGACTATGTGTAGGTCAAGGGTCCCTGGTTCGAGTCCTGGATCTGTTAATCTGAATATCGCTGTAACCACTGGGTCTAGAGCGGTGAAATAAAATTTATATGGTGATACCTGTCGTGGTTAACCATACGCTACCACTGTTTAGCTGAGGAGGTCATTGGTTCAATTCCCATCGTCCATTGAATTCTGTAATTGTGTTCTATGTCCTGATCTATTGCACTTAGAACAGCGGAGGCAAGCGCAGGTATTTTCATTTAATATATGCTGTGAATGATTTATGATTCAGTATCCTAGAGACCTGTGGTTCGATTACCAGTTCTGACGGAATAACTGTAATGTTGAATAACTCTTGAACTAACAATGTTAGCGAAATGAAGTAGCGTATACGTATATACTTTACTTCTGAATTATTGTTGAAATGGTAATTTACGCCTTAGGATAAGGGTTCAAATCTCGGTGGGATAATTTAAATAGCTTTGAATAAAAACGCTTTTAGGTGTGTTGACAATCTCACCCCATAAGATCTGAGAAGAGATGTTTACCTTAACCGATTTATTTAGACTTTCAAATCAAAGACTTAATCACAAAGTTTAATATATAAGCATCAGACTCAGATATAACAGGATGGACGCAATAATTTAACTTAAGAAAAGAGAACGGATGCCCGTAGCAACAAACATAACTAGTTTAAGATGTATCAAAAGGGTTCAGGAAGGTATGTTTGAGGATGAAGTGAAGGATTCTAAGGGTGTCCCATAGATGAGTCAAATGGTGTAATATATGAACTTGAGAAAAATCGAACTGCTATGTTAGGAGGTGTATCAAAAGGCTCCAAGAAGCTATAATTGGAGATGGAGAGATGCCTAAGGGTGGTGATGGGTGCTCTGTCCTAACTTTCAAACTAAGAGGCCTAGCTTAGTCATGTGCATACCCGTTTTTTAATTGTGGAACTTTTATCTTCAAATCTAGTTGTTTTATTTTATTTATTCATTCGAACTTAATTTCTTTCAAATTTAATTTTTCAATATTTTCTCCATATGGTTTGTATACTAGTTAAAGAATAATCATAAACTGCAAAAATGAATAGAGTTTTCCGATTGTAGCGCCACCTTCGAACCCCGCTGTTGCCAAGATAATGGAGTTTTCTATTAGGTTTGTGCTAATTGTATAAATAGAGCTTGATTGAGCTTAGATTATTGAACTGGAGGACACCACAGAAAATAGACAGATTAGAGGCCTCAAATATTTAGCCCATTTCAGGGTCAGAGTGGAAGAATACAGGACCGCTCCACAGCAAAAACAGTGTAAGCGTTGCCAACAGCTGTGGCACACTCAAAAAATGCCAGGCGCCACATGTACCCCACCCCTCATACAGCTACAAAGTGCCCTCAGAGGAGCGTAAGCGTGCCCTCTGTGGAAAGCAAGGTCATGGTGCAACTTGGCGCGGTTGCATCAAATACCAAGCCGCACTGAACAAAGGAAGGTCAAGGTCTCCGCCTGGTAACCTCACCCCAAAAGCACATCAAAATTTTTCCAAGGCTGGCCCGTCAAGAGCAGAAGGGCAATGGTTATTCCAGGACCGTCGTGGTAGGACCCATCTCGCCCCAGGCTCTTCTACAGCAGTGGACAAGCGGATCACATCCGCTCAAAACACAGCCACCCAAATACAGCGTGCTCCCCCAGCTACACAACCCAAAAATACACGTAAGACAAAAAACGAACAAAGAAAGAGCATATTCCCACACACCTCAAGGAATCAAGCTTATTGATTCCAGACACGCGGTCCCACTGGAAAGCATTTGAAAACAGCCTTGATTTGGCGGATTTCCTGACACAACTAGGAATCCCCAACGTGAACATAGGTTGGCAGATCTTCCAAGATCATGTCAGGTGGCTCTTGAAGATTTTAGCATCACCAAACATTGACCCCCTTTACATCTTTGACTATGTAACAAGAATTCTGGGAATACTAACACAGATCAGCGATGTCTACCACAACCACCATAAACACAGTATACTGGAACTGTAATAACCTCCGAAGAAAAAGAAATGAACTCACAGATTTCCTCCAAAGAAACAGCATCCAGCTTCCGTTATTAAATGAAACACACCTGGGACCTACAGATCGCTTCGTAGTCCCTGGTTATGCGGTTTACAGAAACGACAGAAATAGAAGGGCGGGAGGGACAGCCATAGTAGCACAGAAGTCCGTCCAACATCACCAAGCATCTCTACCACAATTAAACTGCTTAGAAGCTACAGCCGTTAGGGTGAAACCACAAAACGCAGATGTCACCTTCATCGCGGCATACAACCCTCCGGGCGATATCGACGCAGATGACCTAAACACACTCATGAACACGACACACAATGTAGTTTTAGCCGGAGAATTAAATGCTTAACACTTCCTCTGGAACGGCCAGGCAATAAACACTGCCGGCAACAAACTTCTTGCCTATATTAACAACTCCAACATTCTACTAACCGGACCAGAGGAACCAACATACATACCCAAAATGCAGAACCACAGACCAGATATTTTAGACATTGTCCTACTTAAAAGCATCACCCACAACAGCAACACACATGCAATCAATGATTTAACATCCGACCATCTCCCAGTTTTATTTGAAATCGGAGCCCCCTTAGCGTTTAAAACAGAACCCCCCAGGCCAAACTATAGACAAGCAGACTGGGAGGCTTTCGAAACCACGTTGAATAACACAATCGAGGAAAAATCTATATTAACAAATGGCGAACAGGACGAAGCTATAAACAAATTAGTCAAAGCGACAATGCCACAAGCCACCTAGGAACATGTCCCTATTAGATACCCAACGTCGACAAACAAACGTTTTCCCCGCGATATCAGAGTAATAATCCAAGAAAGAAATCGAGCCAGACGTCAATGGCAAAGATCCCGTAACCTAATACATCGTAACCGATACAACGTATTAAACAATCTAGCTAGCGAACACATCCGAGAATACACCAGCAACCAATGGAATGACATACTAAGCGTAATACATCCTCAAAACCATACTATATGGCGCATAACGAAATGTCTCACCCGCACATATACACACGTCCCCCCCTCCACACGCCTACTGGAATCACCGAAACCTCCCGAGACAAAGCCGAAGTGTTTGCCGATAGCCTTGAAGCAACCTTCCAGCCAAATGACCATTCAACAGACCACGCTTTCGTAGCCGAAACGGAAGCAATAATAGACAATCTGGACTTCACCCAAACACACAATAAAACACGCAGAACCAACGCGGGATAAATCAAATGGATTATTAAGCACTTACCCACAGGAAAGTCCCCGGGGCCAGACGAAATACCAAATGTTACACTTAAACATCTGCCAAAGAATGCATTGAAGCTACTAGCGAACATATTCAATCACACGATTGAAAAAGGCAGATTTCATCCCCAATTGAAGGAAGCCAAAATACTATTATTTCCCAAGCCGCGAAAGAGCCAATCCCTTCCAGAAAACTATAGGCCAATTAGCCTTTTAATACAATGAGCAAGGTTCTGGAAAAGATTCTACTAAAACGCATTAATACACATAATAAAGAATAACATACTGATCAACGAGCAATTTGGGTTTAGAAGCCAACACTCAACAGCACTGCAACTGCTCCGACTAACCGAATCAATAAGGAAGGACTTCAACACTAATCGATCAACAGGTGTCATCCTACTATACATCGAAAGGGCCTTTGACCGCGTTTGGCACGCTGGACTACTCCGAAAACTTGTAACATTAGAGTTCGCGAACTCCTTAGTAAATATCATTGAGAATTATCTATCAAATGGAACCTTTCGCACAAGCATAGAAAACGAAACCTCCTCATTAAGACACATTAGAGTAGGAGTCTCCCAAGGTAGTCTACTGGGACCAGTCCTATTTAATTTATACATCAATGACATCCCAGAAACAGTGAGAGTAGATAGATACTTATACGCCGACGACACAGCACTAGCAACACAATCGACCGCACCCAGACTAATAGCCAATAGGCTACGTAATGCTTTGACGAACCTAGGGTCATGGCTCACCAAATGGCGCATAAAAGTTAACGCGCGGAAAAGTCAAGCAATAATATTTACCAAACGAATCAAGCATCGCCACAATAAATGTGGGCTAATGCCACTAATATTCCGGAACGAGGAAATCGAATGGAAGAACACAATCACCTACTTAGGTGTGACAATGGATCAGGGCCTTACGTGGAAACAACATATTAACAGAGTAGGAGCTAAAGCAAATGCCCAATTAAATAAACTATACCCAATTATTAATACAAACACTAAAACTAGAGATGGGAAAACACTATCTAAACTATTTATTAGATCCATCCTAACTTACGCTGCCCCGTATGGGGACATGCAGCCAACACGCGCATTAAAAGATTGCAAACAATGCAAAATAGAATACTTCGGATTATTACCAGAGGCTACCACCACTCGCACCGACATACCAACTCCACGAGGAGCTAAAAATGCATTCCATCGAGAAATTCATCAAAAGGCTCAGCTTCAACCTACTCGAGAAGAAGAACATAAACCACAACCAACTAATACGGGCACTAGGGGAATATGACACAACACACGATAAACACACAAGGCCACTGTATATTTTTGAAAGAACAATTAATCTTTGGGAGCCAGAGGTAGACTACAACAATATCTAGAAAACCCTGTTAACGTTCCAGATGCTTTACATCGCTGACCGGAGATAAACACACACCCATACACGTACACCAACATATACACACACACCCCACAACCCTCAAGTCCTTGCGCCAATCATTGACCAAGGCGGACCCGGGGACAGAGGGTCCCCCGTGAGTGGCACAGGTTCGAACCTACAATTGAATAGGTAGGCCGCCCGCTGAGTGCGCACTCTAAAATATCGACCAAGCAGATACATGGTCTATGAGAAGGTCTTTTCACACAACTAACGATGCTGACGGCAGATAATTACAACTGACCATTAAAGGCAAATGCCGATAATTTCAAACTAGGTTTATATTTAGGTTTAGCAAGATAGCAGTAAGTATAATAGATTACATCTGACATGCTTGCAAGTATTACTTGCAGTGACAATGAAACACCTAACATGAAGACACAGCGCCACGGCGTGATAAATTACTCTAAAATTCCCAACTAATAACACCAGGAATCCTACCAAATACCACCCACAATAGGCAGTGGATCAGGCTGGGAATCATGTCAATTCTGTATCCCAGCACCAAAAACCCACTCTGCTGAGTCACACTGCGAGACAGCTAAGATCATCTCCTGGAATGCGCGGGTGCTTAAGGCGGTACCGCACAACATTTCTCCTTCCCAATCCGGTGGAGGTTTTTTAGTGGAGCAGTGCCTTTGAGGTGAAGCCCAAATACCCCACTGTGCCCTCCAACACAGTGGAAATCCATAAAAGGAATTTTCCTCCACTCGAAAAAAAAAATTGGCGAAAAGTGCAATTCATGATAAACTGAACAAATGTCAAATACGAGAATTGATGTGTGTACATTCAGTAATATGCGCGTGAATCTGTTAAAAAATTACACTGGTGTAGCGCAGCTTATATGGATTTGCGTGAGCTTGAATGATGTTCTAATAACATCCTTTTATATGATGCATGCATATTAATATGCATATTTGGGAAAAGATTGTGTTGGGCTTTTTGTACTTATTTCTGAGCTATGTATCACAACTTGAGAACCACTATTTTCGTGGGTTGCAGAAATAGAATTTGAAAAAATTAGCATGTAAAACCGTTTCCGCGCCCACCAAATATTTCGGCCAGGAGCGGACATTGAAGTATCATCTTCAACTCTTTTCTTAATTTCTGTCCTCCACCATAAACTCATGTCGGACGACGAATGAAATGAATGAAATGATGCTCAAATGAGCCCAGGGTCCATAGAGCTTAAAGTTATTCGACATTCATCTTTCAGGATAAGGGTAAATCCCGGAAAAGGTCTTATCAAGATGACTCATCCTTACCGAAATTCGAACTCGGGACCATTTGAACGCAAGGCAGACACTATAGTGATGTACACAGACGCCCGCGCTCGTAGCCATGATCGCTAGAGTGTCTCTAGCGTTCCACCGCATAGAGCGTCGCCGGTTCGAGTCCCACCTTGGGCATGTGTGTTTATATGTATATTGTATATGGGTGAAGCGACACAAAACAGAAAATAAAACAAACGATAAGAATAAAAAAGTTTAAATGAGGTAGGAAAAATATATATCGATATACATAAATATATTATTTAATAACAATAAAGAAGTAAATATATAAATAAAGTGCCAAGTAGATGACGCGTACGTGAACTCGCGTATGTCGGATTTGAAAATTTACCCGATAAACTAGCTTAAGAAGAGCTTTTCTTTTAAGTTTACGAGCTCCAATGTTAAGTTCTGTTGGACAATGCATGGAATGGGTGAAATGGTGTTCAAATGATTTACCCAAAGTTCATCTTTAAGGATAAGGGAAATTCCTGATAAAGCCCCATCACGGTAGCTCATCCTGACCGAGAAACGAACTTTGGACCTCTTGAACGTGAAGCAGACAATCTAACATCTACGCCACAGAGGTGCGCAACGATTAACTTTAGTCTTCGTGGCACTAACTAATAAAGGATTGGCGCACTGCAATTGGCCTACTTGAATCAACGCATGGAGTTCGTATTCAATGCACTCTAAAGTATGAATATATGCATGCATCTATGCACAAAAATCTGAAAAGTATGCTCTAAAAGCTTTATAATATGGATTTAAAATGAAGTAAATCATTTCACCTCTCTCACATTATTATTGTTGAAATAATCAAACAGTAAATTATTAAAAAGAGGCACTAATAAATTAATATTTTTTAGTATTTCAGTCTATTTTAGTATTAGTCGTGTTTATTGCAGTAAAACATTAAATAGTTTTCACTATTTGCCGGAAGAAACGATTATCTTCTGTCACTTACTAGTTATTTATGATACAAGTGGGAAAAGGCGTATTTTATTCTGTGGGCAGGATAGTTTATGGAACGAGCAAAAGCGAGTGGAGCGATTCCGGCGAACAGAATCAAATTACTTTGAACATGGGTGGCATATAATATTTTTAGACAGTACTGAATATTTATAGATATAGTGTAGATAAGGAATACTTTGTTTTGCCTATTTCGGACACCTGAAGCTTAACGTGCTGCGATGTTCCATTACTGCCTTGCTTAGCATCAGTGTTGGCAACATGACGCAACATTCTATATAAAATCTTATATAAAGGAGGCAATGGAACTAATAAAATGAAAACACTATAATAACACTTTAATGTATTAATAGGTTAAAACCTCCACAAATAAATTTTAAATTATTAACGGGTTACAAGTTTTACTACACCTATTAGAAACTAAAAGAAGCAAGAAACTTAAGTTGGCTACATTGGAGTGTTAAACACATATTTAAAACTATTCAGAGATGTCAAAAGCCGGGCTTTTAATGCCAGTGTCTAAAAGCATTTTTCTATGACTATAAGCAGCTTCTTATAGATGTTGCGTAATCTATACTATATTGTTGCAGGGCACCTATAACAGTGGCATAAAAATATTATAAGCTTATTTTAGTTAAATAAAACCAACAGTTACTAACTCCAAAATCGCACTGATTTTTAAATGTCCTGAAAATAGAAAAATAAAACGTAGTGTTTTAGCATACTTGCACAGTACCGTATTTTCATCTGCTGTTGAGAGTAGGATTTCAATCAATCCAATGTCTAAGTAAATAAGCTTTACTGCTCTCCTCCTTCGCATTGTAAAATTCCCATTCCTCCTGCTCACATTTCAGAAATCACGATTAGCAGCACAATAATTTAAATTTAAAAGTTAAGTGAAAATTTAATGTTCTAGTTCACAAGGCATAATATTTCCAAAGGATTCTATATTCCTGTATACACCATCGGAGAGATCGTCAGTAGGATAAAACAGCGTATTCCAGGATAACAGTTTATGGGCAAGAGGGAGGCCATGCGCAATCTGTATATTTTGTGGATTTATGCAGTGTTTGGAAGGGGGGTTAGTCAGTCCTCTTAATTTGCTGTAGCTCATTATGCTAGTTCACGGTACGTATTATCTGTGGGGCCTCTGGGCTTAAGAGTTGCGGGGTTTTCACAGGTAAGGCTGTGACCAGGAAGTTGAAAATTGTAGAATTTAGAAGCATAGGTATTGAGCTATGATCTGGGGCTGTAGGGCTAAGGGCTGTGGGGTACATAGCTAAAGTCTGTGGGTAGAAGGTTGAAAGTTGTAGTATTTACAGGGTAGGTATTGAAGTATGATCTGGGGGCTGTAGGGCTAAGAGCTGTAGGATACATAACTAACCGGGGTTAAAAGCTGTAGGATTTAGAGGATAGATATTGAGGTATGATCTGAGGGATGCAGGGTACATAACTAAGGGCTATGGCCAGTAGGTTGAAAGCTGTATGATTTAGAGGGGAAGGTACTGAGGTATGATCTGGGGATGTAGGGCTAAGAGCTGAAGGGTACATAGCTAATGTCTGCGGTCTGGAGTTTGAAAGCTATAGCATTTAGAGGGGTAGGTATTGAGCTATGATTTGAGGGCTGTAGGGCTAAGAGCTGTAGGGTACATACCTGAAGTCTATGGACAGGAGGTTAATAGCTGTAGGATGTAGAGGTTACGTCTTGAGGTATGATATGAGGTTCTAGGGTTAAGAGTTGTAGGGTTCATAGCTAAAGGTTGTTGGTCTGCGGGTTTGGGAGCTGTAGGATTTAGATGTTAGGTCTTGAGGTATGATCTGGGGGCTCTAGTGTTAAGAGTTGCACGATTTTCACAGGTAAGGGCTGCTGGTCTGTAGGTTGATAGCTGTAGGTTTTGGAGGTTAGGTATTGGGGTATGATCTGGAGCTCTATGGTTAAGAGTTATAGAGTTCATAGCTAAAGGTTGTTGGTCAGGAGGATAAAGGCTGTAGAGTTTTATGACTATGTTTTATGGGTTGAGGTATAGCCGTATGATATTAAAGTGCAAGTTGCTTGTCCAGCGACTACAGGTTGTTAATCTTGAGGCAAGTCTTTTACACTTATGCATTCCTATTCTACCCAATTATAACCTAACCTAATATTATGCCTGTATTCAGCTTCTTTCATCATTCTTCATCCCAAGCTAGCTGTGTTTTGCTATTGGCATCCTTTGTTGCATCTGTTAAGCTAACTGTTCTGATTCCTTAAGTTCCTCTAATCTTACACTTTAACCTAATCTAATATACTCGTTTGCTTTGGCCTTCTTTCATAATTATGTAACCTAGTTGTTTCTGCTATAGGCATTCTTCTCTTTTCTTAAGCTGCACTATTCTTACCTCCTCAAATATACCTAAGCATGTTTCTTTTGTGCTCTATCTAACCCATTCGTTTAAGCTCAAGTGTTTTGTATAATGCTAACTAATTTTATGTATGGTGTAAAATTCTTGAGGCATGTCTATGTTAGAGCTGCTAGAACTATCTTTCTCACTGATAGGCTATATATGCTGATTAGAGGTCTTTGTACAGTAAATGAAACTCTTTGTGTATCTGCTTCCGTTTTCCTAAAGCTTGAGGTCTTTTTGTGGCCAGGAATTCTTGTGTTTTTCATGTCTTCTCTATGCTTTCAAAAACTCTATTCCATATTGTTATGTTTTGAAGTCTTATGCTTATATCTTAGGCTTCGTGATTAAGTCTTTTGATCTGAAAGGCTATGTATATTGGTTAAAGTGCTCATCTCTTTTGGTCACGTGGGTAAATCTTGAGGTACGATCTTAGGGCCTGGGGTTTAAAGGATGTAGGTATAATAGCTTAAGCTCGCACGTCTGAAGGTTAAAGACTGTATGTTTAGTGGTTAAGTAGTATGGATTCGAAGACCTCTCAGCCTAGGGTTTTAGGCTGTAAGATTTAGAAGTTATGTATTGAGGTATGATCTGAGGGCTCTAGGGTTAAGAGTTGTAGGCTTCATACATAAAGGTTGCTGGTCAGGAGGTTAAAAGCTGTAGGGTCCAGAGATTAGGTATTACGGTATGATCTGAGGGCTCTAGGTTTGAGTTGTAGGCTTCATAGTTAAAGGTTGCTGTTCAAGAGGTTAAAAGCTGTATGGTCAGGAGGTTAGGTATTGAGGTATTATCTGGGAGTTCTAGGTTTACGAGCCGTAGGTTTCATAGCTAGAAGGTTAAAAGCTAGGGATGTCTTCGTTACTGTTACAGGTGTATTTGCAATTGTCTAGGCCTACATTTTTCATGCGGTTTTTCATGCAGATTGATGTCTTCATAAACTTGTGTCCTTTTCAATCTCGTACCCCTTCTGCATCGTCTTGTAATATTCCGTAATGCTAAACCAATGTTCTAATGCTGTTTTCAAGCTTTTTCAGAAGTTCTTAAGTTTATGGGCGTTTCAGAGATGCTTTTAGGCTAAGTTCAGCTGCTTGAATCACTTTAAACTGATTCATAGGTTTTAAAGGATATTTCAGTTTATGAGGTAGTCGAACCTTGTTTTTCAATTTACCAATTTAACATTAATTTAAGTGTGCTCAGTTAGCTTATGTGGTGAGTTACACGACCCTCGACTTTTCTCTGGACTTGGGACCAGCGTCAGAAATTTTTTCTGAACGGTAGACTTAAAGCCTTCCTCTGCTCTTATTATTCAGGGTTTTTTCACGATTAGATGCCAGCTACGTTCCAGTGCTTATTGTACTCTAGGGATGAAAATTGGGTTTCTTCTGCTCTAAGGTTCCTTCTTTCATTCGCCGTTCGCAACACGTGGACATATGTGGATACTCCATTAACTGCAATTTCTCTCTTATCATGTGGAGATAGGGATTTTTTGTTCACTTCCACTGATGTAAAATTATGTTGACGGGACATAATTAAGTTCAGTGGCGTTCTTATGATTTCTCTACTTTCAAGACGGTCTATATAGCTCTCAAAGGTGATGTACTGTTTAATGGCACTATGCTTTACGCCTGTTGTTTTCTTGATTACACCTCCAACGATGTCGAGGGCATACATCTTCGGTCTCAGTCCAACAAAACGATGAAAGCTTTTTCCATTGGCTTCATCTTTAAATTTTCCCAACACTTTTATTTGTAGAATGGCATATGTAATCGCTAGGATAATCAGCAGTATCCAGATGTTCCAGAAAGCGTAACTTATCCTGGTATATTTCTCTAGTAGTCATACGATGGATGAAGGAATCAGTATCCGTGCACATTAGCTCATTATTTTCAAGCCCGTAATGCGGTATTAGCTCATCATAATGATACCGATTCATCCACGTCTTTGTGATATCCAATACACACATCGCAATCTATATAGGCTTGTTGAAGACGATCTCCCATTGCGCCATGCGTACTGCAGCCAGATTAGCTCCATATATAGTTGTATCAATAAATGTAGGCTTAGCAACCAGTTTTCCAATGTTTTCCAGTCGGTGGCAAGTCGTATATTCAGTTGGTTTCTGATATTTCTATACTTTTCGAAACATGGCATCGTTGAAAAGTTTGTAAAGGTCCTTCTCGAAGTCATTTCTTGATCCTTGTTGTAGCCGGTTATTGAATTCCACGTAAGGCTTTAACCAGCATGACTGTTGAAATTGTAGCGTCCGATGGATTTAGTCAGCTGTAACCCATGACTAAGGGCCTGCTTCAAGGTCAGGTAATGTACCACATACTTAGTTCTTGATCCAAGGTGAGGAATTAATTTCTTTGTAGAAGAACTGTTAGGCTTGATACACTCAGGCAAGAACGGCAAATCATTATGAAGGTAATGAAGATCTGCAGGATATTGAAGGTCCACTTCTAAAATGTATCCGAGAGGGTCATCTTCTCGTAGCATTTCTAGGTTGATATCTTCAGGAGAAACTCACTTAAAACCCTCGTAAGGAAGGGCGTCGAACATTTCCCAGCCATATTCGTTATTCGCATCTTCGTACGTAATATATTGTTAGGGCTTTCTTACTGTCATACTGTCATACACCTTCATGTAGTGGTTGTTCACCTCTGCATGCCGATGAGAAACTTGGCATAATCCTTCTCTTATACCTGCTTGAACCATGAGTAGCTGGTCATAATCATGTGGAACTTTCAGCTCAATTCCTTTTTACAGCAGCGTTGCATCCCATGTCAGTCCAGGTGATGTAAAATTATGTGCAGGATCAACTTTATGGGTTTTCAGGTTCTGCCCTCTGAATGTCTCAAACACATCTCCTGGTAGAGGGACATCCGAAGTTAAGTAGAGGCCGATGTAGTCACCTAGTGTTCTGACGTTGAGGTGGTTCCATATGCATTTTGCATACTCATACTCTCTATCACCAATTTCTTCTTTGTTTAACTTACTGTAGAATGCTTCCCTCGGAGGAAGCTCAATGTCACTCAAAACAGTCCATGATGTGACGTAATCGCAGGGGAACAGTCCGTTACGGGTCATCAATACGATCTTCTCTGCTCCAAAGTACTTTAGGGTTTCAGGATATTATGCTAGATGTACCAGTTTATCCAAGCTGGTGCTAAGGAAGCCATAGGTATCCACGAAGCGGAGTTTACTGTCACCAATACACTTGGAAAGTAATACGCAACTTTCCTGAGAGCTAGGAATAACTTCTACTCTCTCGCTGGTACAACCTAACTCTTTCACAATGAAATGAAAGTCATAGTCACTCAGTTTATTTATGAAGACAGGAATATAATTGGGCGTTTTACAAGTGAGATTACCCTGATTATGTAGACTTCCTCGGTATTCACCAGTTATATGGTCGTGATCCCGTACTTTCCAGTTCTCTCCGGTGAACTTTTTACCACATAAGTAACATTCTGTAGAGGATTTGAAAGATTTTTGTTGCTCATCTGTTAGTGTTAATAGAGCCTCAGTTTTGTGTATACTATTAATCTTCTTTGCAAGAGAAGTTACATACTCCATTAACTTCGATGCTGCATAATACGTAGGGTTCAGTAGGAAGATCGGTATGTATGCCTTCAATTGAGGCCGAGGGTTTGACATATACACAGACACTCATAGGGAGGTGATTCTGATATGGAACTGTTTAAGACGTTTCGGGATTAGAAGAACAGCCGCGTTAAGTAGTAAGAATGCTTTAAAGTCGGCATAGATAACACAAGGCAATTTCAGCATCCTGCAATATTCCTGATTTGACGATAGAGTTCACTGTTGTTGGCATAACAATCCCGGCAACTCCATGCTGATTATATGTTTTGCTATGATTCTTAAACTTCTCTACTCCTCGCCGTCTATGCTAATCATCAAATGGCGTAAACCAGCGTTTACAAATGCGGATCTTTTCACGACTATCAGCCAGTTCCTTATCGATAACCTTCATAGGAAGCACTTAATTCTTCTCATCCAGTCCGAAAACATTTTAGAGGTGTTATTCCTTCGTTCAAATTTCGCAATAGCACTAAAACTTGTAGGAAATGAGATGCAGGTAAAGTCATAACTTTCTTGAAGATCCTTATACTTGTTAGTCCGTTGAGGATCCTTTTGAATGAACTTAGCAAGTACGGCATATATAACAATCTTTCATCATCATAGTTCTGTGGATTTTTACATGCTTTTTCGCTTCTAAAAATAGCGGTAGACGTAGGTAACTGCTTCCTCTTAGTCAATTATTCTTGTTTATTCCAACACGAACACCATCAACAGCCAATAAAGCCCAGTTGCTTCCATTAAGTTGACTTTCCTCCATTTCAGTACAAAATTTCTTGAATTTCTTTGTCAAGATGGCGTCTAAGCCACTTTCTAAATTTGTTGCTTGATTTTGCGCTTTAAAGGCTGTTTGCGCCATTATCGTCATTTGTTCCGTCGGGCGCATGAATATTTCACTTGGCACCGGTTATGCGGCCAGCTGGTCATGTGACACGCTAGCGCGCATGAAAATAGTCTTCTTCCGTTTTTAGTTGCAGACATGTTGGAGACATGTAGAGACATGTGATGTGCTTGGTTATGTGGCTGCATGCAGCGTTTGTTCCAATGAAAAAACGAGCTTAGTTTATTTAAAATACTAAATGTATTGTTGTCTTCTTGATGATTATTCACATAAGAAATGTAGCATGTGCAATAAATTTATCTAGTGATATGAATACAGCTCTATCGAGTACAGTCCACAAAAACAGTTTCCTTGATTTCTGCTAACATCAAGGTGGTCCTCCGAATTAAATTAAGCAGGACACGAACATTGGTCCTTCACGGGCGGATATTTATTGTGTAACGCAACAGTTTCTTCTGCATGGATGTATATCAGTGGGCCCCAGGACGCCAGGCATCGGGATCTACGCAGCAGATTATCAGCATTTCATTCGCAACGACGCAGTAGCCTGCATCGCAACACATTTCAAATCAGAACATTCCTTTTCTTTCTTTCTCTCCTTTAAGCAAGTCTCATAAACATTCAAAATGGAGCAGGATTTGAAAGCTCTTGTCAAAAAAATGGGTATAATCAAATGAAAATTTACCTTTGTTCCAAAATTTCTTGATGAATTACCAGAACAGGTCAACATTTTCATATTGAGCGCTAATTTCGATAACTTAATTGAAATTTGGGACAAATATGAGGCTATTCAGACCCAAATTGAATCTCTTGTGGAAGCGGAAACTGAATTAGATATGCATGCAGAACACGAGGAGGAAACAAGAAACAGTTACCTCGAATTGAAGGCTAGGTTAGCTGAATTAATACAGGATCATGAACAGCAAGAAAATGGTTCTGGACATTCGCAGCAAACAGTGCAGTCGCAATCGTCACAAGCAGCTAAACTATCAAACTGCCTGTGATACAATTACCTAAATTTGAGGGTGATGTCACTCATTTCAAACATTTCTATGACACATTTACAAGCTTAGTGGTAAACAACCAAGCTTTAGATGCTATTCAGAAATATCACTACTTACCTTCCTCTCTCAAGGGACAAGCTCATTCACTAATACAGAACATACCTGTCACTAGTGAAAATTTTGATGTAGCATGGGAGCTCATATGCTTACGCTATAACAATACAAGATTAATAGCTACTGCTCATATAAAAAATTTATTAGCACTACCAATAATGCATAAGGAAACAGTAAATGAACTACGTACCTTGCTCAACCATTTTCAAAATAACTTGAATGCCATTGAAGCATTAAAACTTGAAGTGCCTTTGCATGAAATCATGTTAATGCAACTTCTCCTAGAACATTTGTCTGACACCACACGCAGAGAATGGGAGAGTAAAATAGATTCTCAAAACTTCCCTTCTTTGAAGGATCTTTTGCAATTTTTAGAAGCAAGAGCACACTCTTTTGAATTGCTTGCTAACACTGCATATAACAAGACGGTAGTTAAGCCTAAGACTGATTTGCACTCTGCTAAGCCCAGCAGCAGAGACAGTAAACACTCTTACTTATTCACGAGTGATCGTGTGTGTCCATTTTGTCAGTTCAATCACATGCTACATAATTGTGATGACTTCAAAAATCTTAATGTGCATAAGCGTTGGACTTTCATTAAATCCAAGCGCCTTTGTGCCAATTGCTTTGCTCCTAATCACATATCAAGTAAATGTAATCGTGCCTCATACTGCAATTGTGGCTCATCCACTCACAGCAAGTTGCTTCATGATAGTAACAGAAAAAATGCTTCACGTGCAACTTCATCTAGTCCTGTAAATGATTCTACTAGAACAATTGACGCGCCATCTAGCTACTGTTCTTTTAAATCAAAATCCACACAGCAGGTTTTGCTTGCCACCGCACTAGTGCAAGTGGAAGACAGATATGGCAATCTCATACAATGTAGAGTACTCCTCGACTCTGCCAGTCAATCCAATTTCATAACTGCAGATCTTGCGAAGCGCTTACAGCTTAATAAGGTGACAGCTGATACACCTATCAATGGTATAAATGGCACCATTTCTACGGCCACTCACCATGTTCAGGTCAATCTGAAATCTATGGTACATGATTTTAAGACTAAAATTGAATGTCTAGTACTTCCTCGTATAACAGGAAAACTACCTACCACACATCAATTTGTGCAACTGGAATATTCCTTCTAGCATTCCATTAGCAGATCCTAGGTTCAACATTCCTGATGAAGTTGATATCCTAATCGGAAGTTCCTTATTCTTCGAGTTATTGCATGGGGAAACCTTAAAGAAACAAGGACATCCTGTACTAGCCAGCACAGCCCTTGGTTAGATAATATCAGGCCCTATTCCAAGGTCATCATACAAGTACAAGGCTAAGTCTTCGCCTCAGCATAATTTCTTCATCAGCACTGATAACCTTGACGCACAGTTAAGACGTTTCTGGGATTTGGAAGAATTTCCTCAGCATGTTCTTACTAAGGAGGAAAAGGAGTGTGAAGAATACTATGTAAAAACAACCACTCGTAATGCCGATGGTAGCTTTACAGTTCGTCTACCCGTCAAGGAGGACAAAAATCGCTTAGGTGAATCTAGACAGCAAGCCATCAATCGCTTTATGCACTTGGAACGACGTCTTCAAAACGACATCACACTTAAAGAAGATTACACTCAATTTATCTCTGAATATGAATCCATGGGGCACATGAAGCAAGTGTCGCCACCAAAGGAAGGCGAACCTTGTTACTATCTTCCGCATCATGCAGTTTTCAAACCTTTGTCTACTACTACTCGCACCAGAGTTGTATTTGATGCATCTGCGCAGTCATCTTCAGGACTATCCTTGAATGATGTGCTGAAGTTGAGTCCTACTATTCAGGATGACCTTATCTGCATAATTTTACGCTTCAGAACTTATCGCTATGCATTCTCAGCTGACATTTCTAAGATGTACAGGCGAGTGAAAATGCATCCTGATGATCAAGATCTCCAAAGGATAGTATGGCGAGAAAACAAAGATGAACCTATCAAGGACTACGCTCTTACTACAGTCACATATGGTACCAAACCTGCATCCTTTTTGGCCATAAGGACTTTGCATCAACTAGCTTCAGAGGAAGAGGCTAAATATCCACTAGCTTCTCAAGCTATCCGTGAATCCTTCTACGTAGATGATTGCTTATGTGGTCATAATGATCTACAGCAATCTTTACATATTCAGAGGCAGCTACTTCAGATGTTAGACAGTGGTGGATTCCCACTTAGGAAATGGTGTTCTAATCATTAAGATATTTTAAAATCAAATCCACTGGAACACAGAGAGACACAACTTCCACTTTCATTGGATAGCAGTGAAAATGTGCATGCTCTTGGTCTCCTCTGGCATCCTGGAACAGATCAATTCCAGATACAAGACAATCCATCTCTTCAGGATAATCTAAATTCTAGCTACACCAAACGAAGCATGCTTTCTGTCATATCATGTATTTTTGATCCTTTAGGCCTAGTGAGTCCTATTGTCATAAATACCAAGATGTTTCTACAATCTCTTTGGTTGGAAAAACTCGGTTGGGATGAATTGATACCATCTCACCTCATCCAACAATGGCTAAATTTCTGCGAGGCATTGTCCCTCATTCATGCTATACGTATTCCAAGACACGTCCTAATCACAGGTACATTAAGGGACATACAAATACATGGGTTTTGCGATGCCTCAGAAAAGGCTTATAGTGCCTGTATTTATCTTCGTTCTATGAACAGCTGCAATGAAGTGAAAACCAGACTTCTTTGCTCCAAATCCAAGGTTGTACCATTAAAGAAACAAACTATTCCTCGGCTCGAACTTTGTGGTGCTTTACTACTCGCTAAACTTTACAAGGTTGTAGCTAACCTTAAGCTGCAGACTTCACAGAACTATTTATGGACGGACTCTATTATTGTTCTAGCATGGATTAAATCCAACCCACACAAATGGAAGACATTTGTAGCCAACAGAGTTTCACAAATACAAGAGTTATCAGAAACTGCTGCTTGGCGATATGTAGCTACTCAAAATAATCCAGCAGATCTCATTTCGAGAGGAGTTTCAACTGAACCTCTTGCCTCAAATGACTTGTGGTGGAAAGGTCCTGATTGGATCTCACAACCCTTTGCATCTTGGACAGAACAACCCAAACTATTAGATATTCAAGGTGCCACTGAGCAACGCACTACTGCATACTTGATGGTCACTACAGAAAGTGATGATATCATTTCCCGTTTTTCAAAATTGTTACGCCTGCAAAGAGTGACAGCATACATGCTGAGATTTGCATTCAACTGTAGAAACAGTAACACGAGACGGCAAGGTCCTCTCTCAGCACTTGAGCTTCAACAGTCATTGCACTGCTGCATTAAACTTGCTCAACAATCAGCTTATATCACAGAGTTAACAGAACTTAATGATAAGCTCATTGAAATCTTTGCATCCATTTGTCGACAATGAAGGTTTACTTCGAGTAGGGGGAAGAATTGACAAGGCTGAAATTCCCTTCCAGTCAAGACATCAGCTCATCTTACCTCCTAAGCATCATCTTACCAAGCTAATTATTGAAAGTGAACATGTTAAACTTTTGAATGCTTTCAATCAGCTACTTACCTCTTCTCTTCGACAACGGTATTGGATACCGAGAATAGGAGAAACTCTTAAGTCAGTTCTACACAAGTGCTTGCCGTGCTTCAAACTCAAGGCCAAGGGAGCTCAACAATTAATGGGCAATCTACCTACCTACAGATTGACACCAGCGAGACCCTTCCTACGAGTTGCAGTTGATTACGCTGGTCCATTCTTCCTACGTTATCGCTCGCCTCGCAGCAAGAGTCAGGTGAAGGCCTACATAGCTATCTTTGTCTGTTTATCCACAAAGCCAATTCACATTGAGTTGGTTTCAGACATGACTTCTGATGCTTTTGTTGCTGCCTTACGAAGGTTTACAGCTAGACGAGGATTGTGTAAAGAGATCCCAAGTGACAATGGCACACATTTTGTAGGTGCTAACAACAAACTTAGAGAACTTAGACTACTTTTGCAATCTCGCAAGCACCAAGAGATTGTACAAGACTACGCTTCATCTAATGAATGCACATGGCGTTTTATACCACCCAGCTCACCCCACTTTGGAGGATTACATGAGGCTGCAGTGAAATCTATGAAATATCATCTTCGAGGAGTAATGGGTACACAAGTACTGACCTATGAACAATTAACCACATTACTAATTCAAATTGAGGCTTGCTTCAACTCCCTTCCATTGCTACGCCTTACTGATGATCCTTTTGATACTTCCTACCTTTCTCCAGGTCATTTCCTCATTGGAGAACCATTAACTTCCATACCATCACCTTTTTCTGACAATCTGAATCAGTTACAGAAATGGCAACAGCTCCAAGATCGTCTACAACATCTGTGGCGGCGGTGGGCAACCGACTATCTACATTCACTACAGCAGAGGCAAGAGTAGTCCAGTTCCAGTGAAAATCTTAAGGCAGACACCATGATCCTGCTAATGGAAGACAATTCATCTCCTCTGCATTGGGAACTTGAAATCATCACTGAGACTCATCCTGGTGGTGATGGTTTAGTGCGGGTAGCTATAGTGCGAACTTCTAAGGGTGAATATAGGCGTCCCATTGTGAAACTGTGTCCTCTGCCAGTTCAAGAACAACAGTGATATTTTTCAAAATGTGCCTATGTTAAATTAAAAAACTGTTCAGTTTTTTGGGCCCCAGTATGTTTGCGCCATTATCGTCATTTGTTCTGTCGGGCGCACGAATATTTCACTTGGCGCCGGTTATGCGGCCAGCTGGTCATGTGACTCGCCAGCGCGCATGAAAATAGTCTTCTTCCGTTTTTAGTTGCAGACATGTTGGAGACATGTAGAGACATGTGATGTGATTGGTTATGTGGCTGCATGCAGCGTTTGTTCCAATGAAAAAACTATTTTAGTTTATTTAAAATATTAAATGTATTGTTGTCTTCTTCATGATTATTCACATAAGAAGTGTAGCGTGTGCAATAAATTTATCTAGTGATATGAATACAGCTCTATCGAGCACAGTCCACAAAAACAGTTTCCTTGATTTCTGCTAAAATCAAGGTGGTCCTCCGAATTAAATTAAGCACGACACGAACAAAGGCTTTATCAGTAGTATCACCAATGACATTCACAAACTGACATTCAGCGATGATGTTAATTTTCACTCTTTCATGGATCCTTAGCTCCTTCTGAATGACTAGAATTATCCGCTGTTTTGATTCTTGGAGATACGTATTCAGGTCTTGGCGTTTAGAGCACTAGATGAAATATGATTTCAGTCGATCCTGGAGAGTAGTTTCATATTCTACGACATCATCTTCATTAGGAACCATTCACAACAGTTTATGTTTAGTAGGCTCGATCTTGATTTTCTTGGTAGATATTCTTCTACCACAATGTTCCTGATGGGCATATCTGCTATTTTCAGTTTAATAAATAGTACCAAAATGCTTAAAATCGGAATACTGACAGCAGTTCATGTCTCTTTTTATGGCAGTTCTTCAGAAAACATTTTCCA
This sequence comes from Mantis religiosa, assembly GCA_030765055.1. Taxonomy (NCBI): domain Eukaryota; kingdom Metazoa; phylum Arthropoda; class Insecta; order Mantodea; family Mantidae; genus Mantis; species Mantis religiosa. Next base: position 198,368,242 of record CM060950.1, on the reverse strand, counting down.
CATTTACTACACTTATATTCTGATATAAACGTGTCTAACAGAGCTTCCATCGCTTTAGAATTCCACATCATAGCATTATGCGGACTAATTCTCCGGGGAAAATGTTGCTCAATAAGTGTTTGATACACCCTTTCACTTCGCTCGCTCGCTCGCAGATACTGGTAGGCTTGTGTTAGCCTGAAGATTGTTGCTGTGTGCCCACCCAGGATAGGGTTTAACCACAGATAGGATTTTCTTTTCGGGATGGGTTAGGATGACTGTTTTTATTTGAGGATGGTGGAATGCATATGAGGTAGTCTATTGGCTCCTCTAAAAGGATAGAATGCTATCACTAGCACCCTGGCGTAGAAAGAATTATTTTATTTTATTTTAGTTTGAAATGAATCTTGACTGAATTTTTGACTGAATTTTTGTTTAATTTTGAGACCAACAACTCTTGGTAGATTATGGGAGCTCAGCTTTTGCTGCTGCTGGAAATGCTCCGCGGTTACCTCGGATGCCCGCAAGCCATGCGGGGGACCCGGAATAGTCGGCGACGACGTCTTGTGGGATCATAATCACCAAGAGACCGAACCAGGGCACTTCTGTGCAAGGGTAACTGTGCGTATAATTTGGTAGCCCGGCGTCTAATTTCATCTTCCACGTATGGAAGACCCGAGGCTTCATGGAGGAACCTTACTGGGAAGAATCGGCCTGCTGAATAGATGGACCTAAGTCCTCTATTCTGAGCGCGTTGAAGATATTCCAGCCAGGAATCTGCGGCCATGCCCCAGACCTCGCAGGCATATAGCATCAACGGGACTATAAGAGCTCGAAAAAGGTATAGCTTTACGCGGACTGGCATCGATCGAGAACCCAGCATAGGATACAGGGAAGCAATAGCTCCCTGAACCCTCGCCGATAGTTCCCTGATGTGTCGACGGAAAGTCAGACCCTTGTCTAGCTCTACTCCCAGGTATTTCATAGAGGGTACCCATTCTATTCTTCGGCCTCTAAAATGGAAATCCGGGCAGTCTGCGGGGGTGTGGTGCTTGGTGAATAGAATAGCGTGGCTTTTGTCCGGGTTAACGGACATCCGCCAACGCCTGCACCACTCTTGTGTGAGACGGAGGTGTCTTTGTATTGGGTTGAAGGCTCTGCGAATATGTCTGTCTTTGCAGAAGAGCAGCACGTCGTCAGCATATTGTGCCATTTCGACGCGCGGCTCGGTTGGGAAGTCTGCCATGTATACACTAAATAGTGTGGGAGATAATACAGAGCCTTCTGGGACTCCGCCTCTCACGGGTCTGAGAGTAGATGTTTTCCCCGCAACTGTGACTTTAAAAGTGCAATGTTTTAGAAAGCTGTGTAAGATGTTGATTAATTGGTTTGGTAGGCCCAGGTGGATAAGCTTGTGAAGGAGTCCGGTGTGCCAGGTTGTAGAGAAAGCCTTCTCGACGTCCAAAGACACTGCAGCCGTGAACGCCTGTTCCTGGAAACCCAGGGCAGCCGTCTCCACGACTCGCAGCAGCTGTTGGACTGTCGAGTGCCCCGGACGAAATCCAAATTGATAAGCAGGTATGGCTTGAATGTCACCCAATACTGGGGACAAACGGGTGAGAATTATCCTCTCGAGGACTTTCGAGAGCGTGGATAGCAGACTAATGGAACGGTAATTGGAAGGGTGCACCGGGTCCTTTCTTGGCTTCAATATGCAGATCACTCTGGCCTCCCTCCACTCGCGTGGAAAGTAACCGAGAGCTAGGCACATATTGAAGACCTTTGTCAAGAACAGCACGGCGTTGAAAGGAAGATGACGGAGCATGAGTGGGGTAAGCCCATCAGGTCCCGCCGCCTTCTTAGGTTTGAGTCGCTGCAGAGCGCCTTGGACTTCACTAGGACGGACTATGGGTAGTCGGTCCGCTTCCTCCGGGGGTCGGCGAAAATATCGACGTACCTCCCTTCGGACACGTTCCGAAAAGATATCGTCCTGAGGGTTTTCTCTGGGGCACATTGTACGCTCAAGGTAATCCGCAAATACATCTGCCTTGGATTTAGGATCATAGGCCAGACCCCGTGTACCCTGCAATGGGGAGTGGTATTGACCTCGGCGGTTTCTGAGAGTCTTTGCAATCCTCCACACGTCGCCTTCCTCTACACGCAACCTGGCCATTATGTCCTCCCACGCTCGCACTCTGTGCTCCCGTAGGCGAACACTGACCTGACGACGAAGTCGTCTAAGTAGCGCGCGATTATACGGCGTGCGGTGACGCTGGTAGAGTCTCCTTGCCGCCCAAGAGCGGCGGATCAGTAGGACGATGTCCAGGGGAAGGATGTCCGGGTGTAAAGGAGCGTCAGCATAAACTGTCAGATTATTGGCAGTTCGCGTGACTATGGAGGTGAAAGATGAGACCGCAGCCTCGAGGGTGCGGATGCTCTGAATCCTGGGGTTTGATGGTATGGAGGTGCGGAGGCAGTTCCTTACGCCTTCCCAGTCGACCTCTCGTGTTTGAATCGAGAGGTCATGACTGGCAACCGTAGTATTGATCTCTGTCAATACTGGATTATGATCTGAATGGAGTGCGTTTAGTGAGGTGAGAGTGAGGTGAAATGCGAAATGCTTGGTGATAGCGAAGTCGATGACCGAAGCCAGCCCTCCACCTCGCGGGTGGTGAGTGGGTTGCCAGGGACCCTGTACTTGTGGTTGTGGGTCCGCATCTATAAGGCGGATTATTTCGTTGCCTCTTGCATCTCGGCGTCTGCAATGCCAACGCTCATGCTTGGCATTGAAGTCGCCCGCCATGATAACCCTAGGGTGCAGAGCTAGGATGGATTGGTAGTCGTTCCTTACGAATAATCTACCCGGAGGATGGTAAATGGATACCAGCATGACTTCCGATCCGCCGAGGTCTAGACACACTGCCGTAGCCTCTAAGGATTGAAGAAGAGGAAGTTGGAAAGGTCTGTGGACCACATTTTGCCTCACGAGCACCGCCGTGCCTCCGCCAGGTCGCCCTTGGCGGTCCGTGCGGTAACAAGTAAAGCCCGGGACTCGGAAACGGGAATCTGGACGCAGATGCGTTTCACAGACGAGAATGGCATCTAGAGCGTACTCCCGAGCAAAGTGCAGAAGTTCACTCCCCTGACCATCCAGACCACAAGCATTCCAGAATGCGAATCGGAAAGAGGTACGTAACCTATTCCGATCCCCCATTTTGAGGCCGAGGAATGGCAGAAGTCAGGAGTGTGAGACCTTCCATGAGGACTAGTACTTTGCTGGCCGGATCTGGAGCAGAAATGAGTTTGACTAGCAACTCGCAAAAACGCTGTCCGTGGGTCAGCAGAGTTTGCTGTATCCACATCAGCAATTGTGAGAAGTCTAGTTCAACAACTGCGGGGATGGGTGTTGGAGAGGATGACCTGGCAGGTGCAGGCCTGCCTACAGCCCGTGCATCCCTCGGCTGACGTTGTGGCAAGGGGGACACTTGCCCCTCCGCCAACCGGTAATCAGCCTAGGGCTCGCCTGCAGGCCCGCTCCCTACGCTAGGTCGTGAAGTATGTGTTTGTGGCGACTGGGCCCGTGACTGTTTGCGTGTTGTGTGTTGGCGTGTGTGTGGTGTATCTCGAGACATATTTGGGTCTCTCGGGGGCCTTTGCACCACTTGGGCGAGCGTTGTAGCCTTCTCCTCTTCTTGCTGATGTGGCTCTCTCTGATTGGCCGTAGCTCTGAGCCTTGGCCAATCGCTGGTGCTTCTGGAAGGCGGTAATCCTTGCCCTCGGCTGGTGGGTGCTGATGGTGCCTGTTGTGGTCTAACGGTCTGCTTCGGCCTTCTGGCGGCTATAACCGCCTTTCGGACCGGGCAGCCTCCGTAGCATGCCACATGCTCACCCTTGCAATTAGCGCAAGTAGGTACCTCTGTGGTGGACCTCGGACACTCCTCCTTTGTGTGGGCTTCGCCGCACCTCAAGCAACGAAGGTTACGGCGGCAGAAGTGGCTAGAGTGATTAAACCCTAAGCAACGGTGACATTGGGGGGGACCGCCAGGGCTCCTGACGTGTTCCAAAGTTACCCTGAGGTAACAGATGGTTTTGACCCCATCCAGTTTGCCCTCAGGGACTTTAGCTCGCTCCACTATTATTAAAAATAGGGGTATTGGGATGGGGCCAGATTGGCCCTCTGGAGCTGGCTTTGTTAGTTGCTTGACTACTCGTGGGGAAATGCCCTGATGTCGAAGGTCGTCCTCAATATCCCCCACAGAGGTATCCACTGGGAGTCCCCGGATAACCCTACGTATGTCTCGAGCCTTATCGAGGCCAAAGGTAAAATAGGGCACAGACTTGCTATCAAAAGCCCTGATCAGCAATTGATAGTCTTCCACGCTCTTGGCCTGGAAGACAAACCTGCTTTTTCGCCTATTCACCAGGCATGACCCCGAGAGTCGGCATGACTTCCTTTAGGAAGCCGACCAGCCCCTTGAAGTCATCCACGATGATAGGTGGGATGTGTCGTCTTGGTGGCTCCCTAATCCTGGGTCCACCAGTCGATGGCACATCTGAAGCAGTTCTTCTCTTCCTCCGAGAAGTCACCTCCTGAAATTCTGCTTCGTCGACATCCGTGTCGATGTTCGACGAGCTAGCCTCGGAGTCGCTTTCCATTGTGGATGGATGAAGGTGGGGAGCCTCAGCTCCATTGAATGGGCCTGCTTCAGTAGAGCAGGTGTGTTGGGAGAGCTCACTCTCCAATTTTCCTGAGCTCGGAGATGTTTCCCGGGAAGAACCCTGATTGGTTTGTTGTTGGTCGATAGCCAAACGTTTGGTCTTGCCTTTTCCGCTCTTTTGGCGTTGTTGGCGAGGCCGTTTGATTCCTACCGTAGCCTGGCTCACGGCAGGTTGGTGCGTAACACCAGTACTGGTGCTAGGGATAGCATCCTGTACGGGATATTTGGTTTGGTTAGGGGTGGCGTTTTGGGTGGGCATGTTGCCCTGCACCTTTCGGTGCAGCACTACAGCTACTTAAGGCTAACACTTACCTATCAGTAACAGGATGCGAATTGCGTGAAGCACAGAGGGCCGAGCACTGGGTGCGCCTATATAACCGCCCTAAGGCGTTGGCTGTGGTCTTGTGCTTCTCCTGACTGATTCCTTAGGCTTGCTGCTTCCGGCGTTTTCTATTAGGTTGTCGCTCGCTCGCACGCTGTTGCTGCTGCTCTCTTCTGGAGATTTGCAAATTGCCGGGAGCTTCCCGAGGGTCCCTCCCGATGGCGGCAATTGCTGACTCCAAAGCTCTGGATGCGCTGGCAACTCTCGCAGGCGATGTTTCCTCTTCGGCGTCTCGAAGCGGAATGCCCCTTTCATTTTCCTCAATGAACCTCTATTCATACAATTAGCGCAGACCTAATAGAAAACTTCATCTTGCCACCACCGGGGTTCGAAACTGGCGCTACTATTGGAGAAAATCTAAAAGAATGTCTATTTATTTTTCAGTATCCAATTATTCTTTATCTACTATAACAGTGATATGGAGGAAAATTAAAGAAAATTAAAGAAATTAAATTTGAAATAAAGAAATGAAATAACTAGATTTGAAGATAAAAATTAGACAATTAAAACGAGTATGAACATGATTAAGCTAAGCCTCATAGTTTTAAAGTTACAACAGGGGCTCCCATTGCCATACTTAGGCGTTTCCCCTTCATCTTCAGCCCTACCTTCTTGAACCTTTTGATACATCTTAACCTAGTTATGTTTGTTGCTACGGACATATTTCTATTTTCTTAAGATAAATTATTACAGCCATCTTTTTATGTCCGAGTCTTATGCTTATATATTAAATTTTGTGTTTAAGTCTTCTGATCTGAAGGTCTATGTACATCGAGTAAGGTGGTCATCTCTTTTGGTCATGGGACAAGTCATGATGTATCATGTTCTGGTATGAGCTTGTAAAGACGCCTAAAAACATTTATATTCAGAGTTATTTAAATTATACTGCTGAGATTCGAATCCTGATCCTAAGGCGTAAATTACCATTTCAACAAATTTTCCAGAGTAATACATATATGTTCACGTTATTTCATTGCAATATCATTATTCAAACGGTAATTATTCAACATTACGGTTATTCCGACAGAACCGGTATTCGAATCACAGGTCCCTAGGATATGGAACCATGAAATCTACACAGCATATGTTAAATGAAAATACCTACGTTTATACCGCTATTAGAACAGGAACATAGAACAGGAGTTAGGCTGAAATTACAAAACTCGATGGATGACGGAAATCCAACCCGGAGGGTCATCTCAGCTTAACAGTACCAGGCTATGATTAACTAAATGTCTTGCTATCATAACTAGTGTCGGAGTTCTAATAATAATAATAATAATAATAATAATAATAATAATAATAATAATAATAATAATAATAATAATAATAATAATAATAATAATAATAATAATAATAATAATAATAATAATAATAATAATAATAATAATAATAATAATAATAATAATAATAATAATAATAATAATAATAATAATAATAATAATAATAATAATAATAATAATAATAATAATAATAATAATAATAATAATAATAATAATAATAATAATAATAATAATAATAATAATAATAATAATAATAATAATAATAATAATAATAATAATAATAATAATAATAATAATAATAATAATAATAATAATAATAATAATAATAATAATAATAATAATAATAATAATAATAATAATAATAATAATAATAATAATAATAATAATAATAATAATAATAATAATAATAATAATAATAATAATAATAATAATAATAATAATAATAATAATAATAATAATAATAATAATAATAATAATAATAATAATAATAATAATAATAATAATAATAATAATAATAATAATAATAATAATAATAATAATAATAATAATAATAATAATAATAATAATAATAATAATAATAATAATAATAATAATAATAATAATAATAATAATAATAATAATAATAATAATAATAATAATAATAATAATAATAATAATAATAATAATAATAATAATAATAATAATAATAATAATAATAATAATAATAATAATAATAATAATAATAATAATAATAATAATAATAATAATAATAAGCGTACTCATTTGCCCGGGAGTCTAACCCAATAAGAGAACACGACTCTCTAGGATACATTTTGGAAGTGAACCTTCAATATCCTGCAGAACTCCATGACCTGCATAATGATTATCGGTTCCTGTCAGAGTGTAGCAAGCCCAAAGGTTCTTGTATAAAGAAATCAATTCCTGACCTTGGATCAAGAACTAAGCATGTGGAGCATTACATGAATTTGAATTAGTCATGGGTTACAGCTGACTAAAATCCATCGGATGCTACAATTTCAACAGTCATGCTGCTTACAGCCCTATGTGGAATTCAATAGCCGGCTACGTCAAGGGTGGAGAAATCACTTCGAGAAGGATCTTTACAAAGTTTTCAACAATGCCATGTTTGGAAAAAGCACGGAAAACATAAAAAACCGACTAAATATACAACTTGTCACCGATTGGAAAACTTTGGAAAAGCTTGTTGCTAAGCCTACATTTATTGACCGAATTATATATGGAGCTAATCTGGCTGCAGTACACGTGGCGCCGCGGGAGATGGTCTTCAACAAGCCTATATACATTGGGATGTACGTAGTGGATATCTCAAAGACCTTGATGTATCGGCATCATTATGATGAGCTAATGCCGTAATACGGGCTTGAAAACCTGAAGCTCATGTACTCTTTCATCCCTCGTGTGACTACCAGAGAAATATACCACGATAAGTTACGCGTTCTGGAACATCTGGATACTGCTGATTATCCTAGCGATCACATACGCCATTCTACAAAAAAACAAGAAAGTGTTGGGAAATTTTAAAGATAAAGCCAATGGAAAAATTATTCATCGTTTTGATGGACTGAGACCAAAGATGTATGCTCTCGACATCGATGGAGGCGTAATCAGGAAGATAACAGGCGTAAAGCATAATGCCATTAAACAGCATATCAACTTTGAGAGCTATGTGGACTGTCTTAAAAGCAGAAAGATCATAAAAACGCCAATGAACATAATTATGTCCCGTCAACATAATGTTACGTCAGTGGAAGTGAACAAAATATCCCTATCTCCACATCATGACAAGAGGGTAATGGCAGATGATCGAGTATCCACAATGCCCATGGACATTAGCTTGTAGCGAAAGGCGAATGAAAGGAGGTACCCTAGAGCAGAACAAAACCAATTTTCTCCCCTAGAACACAATAAACACTGGAACGAAGCTGACGTCTAATCATGAAAAAAGCCTGAATAATAAGAGCAATTACGTCCACCGTTCAGAAAACAAATTCTGATGCTGCTCCCAAGTCCAGAGAAAAGACGAGGGGCGTCTAACTCACCATATAAGCTAACTAAGCACACTTAAATTAATGTTAAATAGGTAAATTGAAAAAAAAACAAGGTTCTACTACCTCATAAACTGAAATATCCTTTAAAACCTATGAATTAGTTTAAAATGATTCAAGCAGCTGAACTGAGCCTAAAACATCCCCGAAAAGCCAATAAACTACAGAATTTTTGAAAAAGCTTGAAAACAGCATTAGAACATTGGTTTAGCATTACGAAATATTACAAGAAGATGCAGAAGGGGTAAGAGATTGAAAAGGACACAAGAGTATGAAGACATAAATCTGCATGAAAAACAGTATAATAACTGTAGGCCTAGACCATTTCAAATACACCTGTAACAGTAATGAAGATATTCCTAGCTGTTAGCGTTCTAGCTATGAAACCTATGGCTTCTAACCCTAGAGCTCCCAGATCATACCTGAATACCTAACATCCTGACCATACAGCTTTTAACCCCTTGAACAGCAACCTTTATCTATGAAGCCTACAACTCTTAACCCTGGAGCCCTCAGATCATACCTCAATTCCTAACCTCTGGACCCTACTGCCTTTAAACTCCTGACCAGCAACCTTTATTTATTAAGGCTACAACTCTTAACCTTAGTGCCGTCAGATCATACCTCAATACATAACCTCTAAATCCTACAGGATTAAAACCTAGGCCCTAAGATTGTACCTCAAGGCTTAACCACGTGACCAAAGAGATCAGCACCTTAACCAATATACATAGCCTTTCAGATCAAAAGATAATCACGAAGCCTAAGATATAAGCATAAGACCTCAAAACGTAACAAGATGGAATAGAGTTCTTGAAAGCATAGAGGAGACATGAAAAAAAAAAAAATCCCTAGCAAAAAAAAAAAAAAAAAAAAAAAAAGACCTCAATTTAGGAAAACAGAAGCAGATATAGAAAGGGATACATTTATTGTATAAAGATCCCCAATCAGCATATAAACGCCTATCAGTGACAAAGATAGTTCTAGCAGCTCTAACATCGACATGCCTCAAGAATTTTGCACCATACATACAAGTAGTTAGCATGATTCAAAACAGTTGAGCTTAAAAGAATGTGTTAGATAGAGGAGAAAAGAAACATACTTAGGATAATTTGGGGAGGTAAGAATAGAGCAGCTTAAGAAAAGAGAAAGATGCCTATAGCAGAAAAAGCTAGGTTACATAATGATGAAAGAAGGCAAAAACGAACGAGTGCATTTGGATAGGTTAAAGTGGAAGTTTAGAGGAATATAAGGGAAGAGAACAGTTAGGTTAACAGAGCAACAAAGGATGCCAATAGAAAAACACAGCTAGGTTAGGATGAAGAATGATGACAGAAGCTAAAAGCAAGCATAATATTAGGGTAGTTTATAATTGGGTGAAATAGGAACGCATAAGTGTAAGGCTTGCCTCAAGATTAACAACCCTTAGTCGCTGGACTAGCAACTTGCACTTTAAAATCATGAGACCATACCTCAACCCATACAACATAGCCATAAGACCCTGCTTTTATCCTACTGACCAACAACCTTTAGCTATGAACCCTATCACTCTTAAGCCTAGAGCTCCAGGTCTCGTAAACTAGAAGGTTACATTTTCACTTAACTTTTAAATTTATACTACTGTGCTGCTAATCGTGATTTCTGAAATGTGAGCAGCAGGGATGGGAATTTTACAATGCCGAAAGAGGAGAGCAGTAAAGCTTATTTGCTTAGATAGTGGATTGACTGAAATCCTACTCTCAACAGCAGATGGAAGTACAGCACTCTGCAAGTGTGTTAAAGAATTAAGTTTTATTTTACTATTTTCATGACATTTAAAAATCAGTGCGATTTTGGAGTTAGTAACTGTTGGTTTTATTTAACTAAAATAAGCTTATAATATTTTTATGCCACTGTTACAGGTGCCCTGCAACAAAGTAGTATGGATTACACAACATCTATAAAAAGCTGCTCATAAAAATAGAGAAATACTTTTAGACAGCTGGCTGTAAAAGCCCGGCTTTTGACATCTCTGAGTAGTTTTAAAAATGTGTTTAACACTCCAATGTAGCCAACATAAGTTTCTTGTTTCTTTAGTTTTTAATAGATTTAGTAAAACTTGTAACCCGTTAATAATTTAAAATTTGTTTGTGGAGGTTTTAACCTATTAATACATTAAAGTGTTATTATAGTGTTTTCATTTTATTAGTTCCATTGCCTCCTTTATGTAAGATTTTATATAGAACATTTCGTTATGTTGCCAACACCGATGCTAAGCAAGGCAATAATTGAACATCGCAGCACGTTAAGCTTCAGGTGTCCGAAATAGGCAAAACAAAGTATTTCTTATCTACACTATATCTATAGATATTCAGTACTGTCTAAAAATATTATATGTCACCTATGTTCAAAGTAATTTGATTCTGCTCGCGGAAATTGCTCCACTCGCTTTTGCTCGTTCCGCAAGCTATCCTACCCACAGAATAAAATTCGCCTTTTCCCACTTATATCATAAATAAATAGTAAGTGGCAGAAAAAATGGTTTCTTCGTGCAAACAGTGAAAACTATTTAATTTTTTATTGCAATAAACACGACTAATACTAAAATAGATTGAAATACTAATAAATATTAATTTGTGCCTCTTTTTAAGAATTTACTGTTTGATTTAGTGATTTACTCTAAATCCGACAGCTTACAGCCTTTTGGCCGTAGGCTTTAACTATGTACCCTAAAGCTCTTAGCCCTACAGCCCTCAAATCATACCTCAATACCTGTCCTCTAAATCCTACAGATTTTAACCCCCTGGCCACAGCCTTTAGGTATGTATTCTACAGCTCTTAGCCTTACAGCCCCCAGATCATACCTCAATTCTGACCCTCTAAATCCTACAGCTTTCAACCTTCTACCCACAGACTTTAGCTGTGTACCCTACAGCTCTTAGTCCTACAGCCCCCAGATCATAGCGCAATACCTATGCCTCAAAATCCTACAGATTTCAACCTCCTGTTCACAGCCTTACCTGTGAAAACCTCTTAACTCTTAAACCCGGAGCCCCCAAAGATCATACCTCGTGACCTATCATCATGATCTACAGAAAGTTAAGAGGACTGACTAGCTCCCACTAAACACTGTCTAAATCCACAAAATATACAGATTGCGCATTGGCTCCCTCTTGCCCATAAACTTTTGGCCTGGAACACTCTGCTATCCTACTATCGTCATCAGAGACCTCACTTACACAAGGCAATATTCTTTATAATACTCAAAGGTGGATAGTTATCTTTTCTTTTGCTATCTGGATCAAATGAGTATTACCCTTCCTAAGATACGTGACTGGCAAGACTTTGCCCAACGACTGATGTCAGAACTAATAGCACACTATCATATCAGCCCCCTATTTATCCCATGATCCAGGTGCACTCTATCATGGAAGCGTTGTTAAACTGGTTTACTCCAAACCCTTTAAGTTTTTCCAGCAACGCAGGGCACAAAACCATTATGACTGTCAGCGGAGTGCTCGGCAGCTATTATCAAACGTAGATTTCTCTTAACGTAGGTACCGATAGACACCAACCAGAACCCATTTTTTCGCCTTAAAATCAGAATTTAACTTTTCCTCTCATATTATTATGGCATATAGGAGAGAGTAGTACAGTGGCGCTCAGCGGGCAATGGCGCTCATGTAATATTCTTGAGAAACAATGATTCTAGCAGATACTGCATACCACTGACATAGAGCGGGCAGTATCGTGGCCGGGCAGGCACACCAAGAGCATTAAAAGGTAACACTGAACATATTTCTAAACATGTTTTATAAAGTACATAAGTTGAGAGTCTATTTATGGTTACCATTTTATACTTTAGTCGATCTTATGGTGCTGTGCTTGAAGCGTGTTTCTCATGATAAATCCAACATGTCGTTGGCGGGTAATGGCACTCAATCCTTTGCACTATTACCCATGAGGCGACTGCCATTGTCCAAAACATATTTGAATGTTAGAATTATTTTATCCTACGGATCACTTAAAGTGATATGGGATTTGTTACTTTCCATTAATCTTATACAATAATAGAAATAAATAGCAGCTCATGGGTTTCAGTGCACTGGTGTGTGGCCTCTCAATCTAGATCAGTTAAGCGATGAAGATTTTATGACCGCAGAAAGCTTGCAAATACCGGTAGGCCAACAAGCAGAGAATAACAGGCACTTTCTGTTGCGGACGAAAAACATGAAACATCTCCTAGTGAACCTACTCATCAGGAAACGTCTGTATTGGGCCAGATCTTAGCAACAACCAGTTCTACCACCACCGAACCAACAATATCAGAGTGCGCTACCAAATCCCTTGTTCCAGTTTGCAGGATTATGCCTATCCCTTCCTCACCAACCACTTCAATCTCCAGAGACCCAGAGACGCCCAAAAGTTCTACCAATATTTCCCTCGCAAATATTTCCCACATTCTAGTTCCCTCAAATGTTTCCAAGATGACCACTCGACGAAAGCCAAATAAAATGAGGTCTCAGAATCTAACAGCCTCTCCAATGGAGGAACAACCGCAGGAAGCAGAGAGACGGCGATCTCTAAAAGGTTGCACAAAAACATTGGAACAAAAAGGAATAGCACCAAAAAGACCGAAAAGAAGAATCCCAAGAAACGAAAAACAGGAAGGAAAATAAATTTTCCTCATAAATTCAGTGCCCAGGATTCTGTCAACTAATTAAAAATTATATATATACCCGCATCGGTAGCGTGGTCGTAGCATGTCTGCCTCACGTTCAAGAGGTCCCGAGTTCAAATCTCGGTCAGGGTGGGTTACCTGGATAAAGTTTTTCCGGGGTTTTCCATTATTCTGAAAGAAGAATGTCGGGTAACTCTACGCAAAATGGCCCCCGAGCTCATTTGAGCATCATTTCACCCTTTCCATTCATCGTCCAATATGACTTAACGTTGGAGGACGTAAATTACAAAGAAAAAAATTAAATATATGTGACGGTGGCGAACTTGGCGATTTGTAACCTGTGCCAAAAACTATCTGTTTTATTTTGGAGAATTTGGACAAAATAACGAACTGTGGTTCCGTTGTGTCTCCTGCTCTGAATGGGTACATGAGGAATGCAGTAGAGGTGACACACCTTATAACTATAAATTAGATTATTGTATAAAGAAATATTAAATTGGTTTATTCAGTTTCGAGCGCCATTAACCGCAAATGGCGGGCAATACCGCTCGACCCAACGGTTTATATTTGTTTATTTTCATGGCTTTCTGTTTAAATAAATGTCTTGATTTGTACTCGTTCTGGAGCCTATTCATGTAGCTTGCAATTTATTGTTTCAAAATTGATTTCTGTAATTATACTTAAGGTTGCTGCACAACTTTTCTTAAGTGAGCACCATTACTATACCCCAGGCGACCGCAAAGTGAGATTTTTGGTGGACAACACGGCGCTGGGGCGGGTTTTCTCCGGGGTCTCCGGTTTCCCCCGCCATCTAATTCCAGCGGTGCTCCATCTTCATTTCATATATCATCAGTGTCATCGCCTACGGTACCGTATGTAGTAAAAGCGGGCGTTAAACACTACACATTTCATTTTATGTCCGCTAAACATACAAGGTAGGCTAATTGCTGCACTCAGTTGACACCTACTATTAATCTCTCTGATATGTGCAGAAAACTGCATTGGTTTACAACATGCACGGGAACGCTTACCTCCCCCCATTTCGATAGACATAGGCACACAATAGTTTCTCGAGCAGCACACCCTCGTTTATTATCTTTCCTCCTATTCTCTAATCTGTAGTATAGGACGAATTTTTATTTGAAGATGCGCTACTACATCATACACTTCATTTCCCTAAAAAGTCCACCTCTGTGGAACCGGAGAGTCAACGCATACAATGATAAAACATTTTCCTCCTAATCTACAACATATGGTTGTAACTGAATATTCATTATACTTATCACAAACAGGAATTATT
>CM060950.1:198196882-198352854 GCA_030765055.1 Mantis religiosa | reverse complement strand
CTTAGAGTTCCCAAACAGTCATCTTTCTAGATAAGAGTTAACCTCCAACGTTAAGGCATATCGGACGTTGAATGAAATTATGTTTAAATCAGTACACGGTACATAAAGCTTAGAGTTACCTGACGTTAATCTTTCAGGATAAGACTAAACAACCAAAGTTAAGTCATATCGGACTATCAATAAAATGATGTTCAAATGAGTACAGGGTACATACAGCTTAGAGTTAGCAGACACTCATTTTTCAAATAAGAGAAAACCTCCGACGTTAAGTCATATCAGAATATGAATTAAATATTCAAAAGAGGACAGGGCACATAGAGCTTAGAGTTAACAGACACTTATCTTTCAGGATAAAAGAAAACCTCCAAAGATAGTTCATATTGGACGATGAATGACATGATTTTCAAACGAGTACAGGGTAAATAGAGCTTACAGTAAACAGACATTTATCTTTCACAATAAGAGAAAACCTCAAACGTTAAGTCATATCGGAATATGAATGAAATGATTGTCAAATGAGTACAGGTTACATAAAGCTTAGAGTTACCAGACATTCATCTTTCAGGATAAGAGAAAACCTCCAACGTTAGGTAATATTGGACGATGTATGAAATGATGTTCAAATGATCACAGGGTACATAGAGTTTAGACTTTCCAGACATTCATCGTTCAGGATACGGGAATACCTGTACCGTTAGGTCATATCGCGCGATGAATGAAATGATGTTTAAATGAGTACAGGGTACATAAAGCTTAGAGTTACCAGACATTTAACTTTAGGATAAGAGAAAACATCCAACGTTAAGTTATATCGGAATATGAATATGATATATAATTGAGTACAGGGTACATAGAGCTTCGAGTTAACAGATATTAATCTTCCAAAATAAGGGAAAATTCCAACATTAAGTGATATCAGAGGATGACTGAAATGATGTTCAAATGAGTACAGGGTACATAGAGTTTAGATTTACCAGATATTCATCTTTCAGTATAAGAGAAAACCTCCAACGTGAAGTCATATCGGACGATGAATGAAACAATGTTCAACTGAGTGCAGTATACATAGAGCTTAGAGTTATCAGACTTTCCTCTTTCAGGATAAGAGTAAACCTCCAACGTTAAGTCATATCGGACTATGTATGAAATGATGTTCAAATGAGTACAGTGTACATAGAGCTTAGAGTTACCAGAGATTCATCTTTCAGGATAAGAGTAAACCTCCAACGTTAAGTCATATCGGATTATGAATAAAATGATGTTCAAATGAGTACAGGGTACATAGAGCTTAGAGTTAACAGACATTGATCTTTCAAAATAAGAAAAAACCTCCAACGTTAAGTCATATCGGAATATGAATACGATTTTCAAAAGACTACAGGGTACATAGTGCTTAGAGTTAACAGACATTTATCTTTCAGGATAAAAGAAAACCTTCAACGTTAAGTCATATCGGACGATGAATGAAATAATGCACAAATGAGTACAGGGTACACAAAGCTTAGTGTTACCAGACTTTATCTCTAGGGATACGGGAATAGCTGAAAGGTTAAGTCATGTCTGACGATGAATGAAATGATGTTCAAATGAGTGCAGGATACATAAAGCTTAGAGTTGCCGACATTCATCTTTAAGATAAGAGAAAAGATCCAACGTTAACTTATACCGCAATATGAATATGATATTCAATTCAGTACAGGGTACATAGAGCTTAGGGTTCACAGACATTCCTCTCCCAATATAAGGGAAAGCCTCCAACGTTAAGTCACATCGGACGATGAATGACATTATGTTCTAATGAGTACAGGGTACATAGATCTTAGAGTTACCAGACATTCATCATTTAGGTTAAGAGAAAACCTCCAACGTTAAGTCATATCAGACGATGAATGACATGATGTTCAAATGAGTACAGGGTACATAGAGCTTAGAGTTACCAGACATTTATCTTTTAAGTTAGGAGAAAAACCTCCAACGTTAAGTCATATCGAACGATGAATGAAATGATGTTCGAATGAGTACTGGGTACATAGAACTTTGTGTAACCAGACATTCATCTTTCAGCATAAGGGTAAACGTGCAACGTTAAGTCCTATCGGACGATGAATGAAATGATGTTCCAATGAGTACAGAGTACATAGAGCTTAGGGCCACCGGACACTTATCTTTCGGGATAAGAGAAAACCTCCATCGTTAAGTCATATCAGAATATGAATAAAATGATGTGTAAATGAGTACAGGGTACATAGAGCATAGTGTTAACACACATTTATCTTTCTGGTTAAAACAAAACCTCCAAACTTAGTTCATATAGGACGATGAATGACATGATGATCCCATGAGTACAGGGTACATAGAGCTTAGTGTTAACAGACATTTATCTTTCAGGATAAAAGGAAACCTCCAACGTTAAGTCATATCGGACGATGAATGAAATGATGTAAAAATGAGTACAGGGTACACAGAGCTTAGGGCTACTAGACCTTTATCTTTCGAGATAAGAGAAAACCTCAATCGTTAAGTCACATCAGTATATGAATGAAATGATGTTCAAATGAGGACAGGGTACATAGAGCTTAGTGTTAACAGACATTTATCTTTCTGGATAAAAGAAACCTCGATGAATGACATGATGATCTAATGAGTAAAGGGTACATATAGCTTAGTGTTAACAGACATTTATCTTTCAGGATAAAAGGTAACCTCCAACGTTAAGTCATATCGGACAATGAATGAAATGATGTTTAAATGAGTACAGGGTACACAGAGCTTAGGGCTACCAGGCCTTTTTCTTTCGGGATAAGAGAAAACCTCCATCGTTAAGTCATATCAGAATATGAATGAAATGATGTTCAAATAAGTACAGGGTACATAGAGCTTAGAGTTAACAGACATTTATCTTTCTGGATAAAAGAAAACCTCCAAAGTTAGTTTATATCGGACGATGAATGACATGATGATCAAATGAGTAAAGGGTACATAGAGCTTAGTGATACCTGACATTTATCTTTCAGGATAAAAGGAAACCTCCAACGTTAAGTCATATCGGACGATGAATTAAATGATGTTCAAATGAGTACAGGGTACACAGAACTTACGGCTACCAGACCTTTATCTTTCGGGATAAGAGAAAAGCTCCAACGTTAAGTCATATCGGAATATGAATATGATAGTCAATTGAGTATAGGCTACATAGAGCATAGAGTTACGAGACATTGATCTTCCACAATAGGAGAAAACCACCAAACGTTAAGTCATATCGGAATATGAATACGATATTCAAATGAGTACAGGGTACATACAGCTTAAAGTTAACACACATTCATCTTTCAAAATAAGAGAAAACCTGAAACGTTAAGTCATATCGGGCGATGTAAGAAATTATGTTCAAATTAGTAGAGGGTACATAAATATTAGAGTTACCACACATTTATCTTTCGGGAAAAGAGAAAGCTACCAACGTTAAGTCATATCGGACGATGAATGACATGATGTTCATAGCGTAGTACAGGTTACAGAGAGCTTACAGTTGACAGACATTCATCTTTCACAATAAGAGAAAACCTCCAACGTTAAGTCATATGGGAATATGAATGAAATGATTTTCAAAAGAGTACAGGGTACATAGAGTTTAGAGTTACCAGACATTCATCTTTCAGGATAAGAGAAAATCTCCAACGTTAAGTAATATCGGAATATGAATATGATAGTAATTGAGTATAGGGTACATAGAGCTTAGAGTTACCAGACATTCATCTTTCACAATAAGAGAAAACCCCCAACGTTAAGTCATATCGGAATATGAATACGATATTCAAAAGAGTACAGGGTACATAGAGCTTAGAGTTAACAGACATTTATCTTTCAGGATAAAAGAAAACCTCAAACGTTAACCATATCGGACGATGAATTAAGTGATGTTCAAATGAGTACAGGGTACACATAACTTAGTGTTACCAGACATTTATCTCTCAGTATACGGGAATACCTGCAACGTTAAGTCATATCGGACGATGAATAACATGATGTTCAAATGAGTACAGGGTACATAGAGCTTAGAGTTACCAGACATTTATCTTTCAGGTTAGGAGAAAAACCTCCAACGTTAAGTCATATCGAACGATGAATGAAATGATGTTCAAATGAGTATTGGGTACATAGAGCTTTGTGTTACCAGACATTCATCTTTCAGGATAAGGGTAAACGTGCAACGTTAAGTCCTATCGGACGTTGAATGAAATGATGTTCAAATTAGTACAGAGTACATAGAGCTTAGGGCTACCGGACCTTTATCTTTCGGGATAAGAGAAATCCTCCATCGTTAAGTGATATCAGAATATGAATTACATATTCAAAAGAGGACAGGGCACATAGAGCTTAGAGTTAACAGACATTTATCTTTCAGGATAAAAGAAAACCTCCAAAGCTAGTGCATATTGGACGATGAATGACAATATGTTCAAACAAGTACAGGGTTAATAGAGCTTACAGTTAACAGACATTCATCTTTCACAATAAGAGAAAACCTCCAACGTTAATTCATATAGGAATATGAATGAAATGATTGTCAAATGAGTACAGGGTACATAAAGCTTAGAGTTACCAGTCATTCATCTTTCAGGATAAGAGAAAACCTCCAACGTTAGGTAATATTGGACGATGTATGAAATGATGTACAAATGATCTTAGGGTACATAGAGCTTAGACTTTCCAGACATTCATCGTTCAGGATACTTGAATACCTGCACCGTCAGGTCATATCGGGCGATGAATGAAATAATGTTCAAATGAGTACAGGGTACATAAAGCTTAGAGTTACCAGACATTTATCTTTAGGATAAGAGAAAGTATCCAACGTAAAGTTATATCGGAAAATGAATATGATATATAATTGAGTACAGGGTACATAGAGCATCCAGTTAACAGACATTAATCTTCCAAAATAAGGGAAAATTCCAACATTAAGTCATATCAGAGGATGACTGAAATGACGTTCAAATGAGTACAGGGTACATAGAGTTTACAGTTTCCAGATATTCAGCTTTCAGTATCAGGGAAAACCTTCAACGTGATGTCATATCGGACGGTGAATGAAACAATGTTCAAATGAAAGCAGTATACATAGAGCTTAGAGTTACCAGACTTTCCTCTTTCAGGATAAGAGTAAACCTCCAACGTTAAGTCATACCGGACTATGAATGAAATGATGTTCAAATGAGTACAGTGTACATAGAGCTTAGAGTTACCAGACAGTCATCTTTCAGGATAAGAATAAGCTTCCAACGTTAAGTCATATCGGATTATGAATAAAATGATGTTCAAATGAGTACAGGGTACATACAGCTTAGAGTTAAAAAATTCATCTTTCACAATAAGAGAAACCCTCCAACGTTAAGTCATATCGGAATATGAATACGATATTCAAATGAGTACAGGGTACATAGAGCTTAGAGTTAACAGACATTGATCTTTCAAAATAAGAGAAAACCTCCAACGTTAAGTCATATCGGAATATGAATATGATTTTCAAAAACATACAGGGTACATAGAGCTTAGAGTAAACAGACAT
Organism: Mantis religiosa; assembly: GCA_030765055.1. Lineage (NCBI taxonomy): Eukaryota > Metazoa > Arthropoda > Insecta > Mantodea > Mantidae > Mantis > Mantis religiosa. The sequence goes on along the minus strand of CM060950.1, from coordinate 198,347,285 downwards.
TTATCTTTCAGGATAAAAGAAAACCTTCAACGTTAAGTCATATCGGACGAGTGAGTGAGTGTGTGGCGTTTAAGGGCCCGTCGACAACGAGGTCATTTGGGCCCCATATCGGACGATGAATGAAATGATGCACAAATGAGTACAGAGTACACAAAGCTTAGTGTTACCAGACTTTATGTCTCAGGATACGGGAATACCTCAAAGGTTAAGTCATATCGGACGATGAATGAAATGATGTTCAAATGAGTGCAGGATACATAAAGCTTAGAGTTACCAGACATTTATCTTTAAGATAAGAGAAAACATCCAACGTTAAGTTATACCGGAATATGGATATGATATTCAATTGAGTACAGGGTACATAGAGCTTAGAGTTCACAGACATTCCTCTTCCAATATAAGGGAAAGCCTCCAACGTAAAGTCATATCGTACGATGAATGACATTATGCTCAAATGAGTACAGGGTATATAGGTCTTAGAGTTCCCAGACATTCATCATTCAGGTTAAGAGAAACCTCCATCGTTAAGTCACATCGGACGATGAATGACATGATGTTCACATGAGTACAGGGTACATAGAGCTTAGAGTTACCAGACATTTATCTTTCAGATTCAGAGAAAAACCTCCAACGTTAAGTCACATCGGACGATGAACGAAATGATGTTCAAATGAGTACTGGGTACATAGAGCTTTGTGTACCAGACATTCATCTTTCAGGATAAGGGTAAACGTGCAACGTTAAGTCCTATCGCACGATGAATAAAATGATGTTCAAATGAGTACAGCGTACACAGAGTTTAGGGCTAACAGACCTTTATCTTTCGGGATAAGAGAAAACCTCCATCGTTAAGTCATATCAGAATATGAATAAAATGATGTTCAAATGAGTACAGGGTACATAGAGCTTAGTGTTAACACACATTTATTATTCTGGTTAAAACAAAACATCCAAACTTAGTTCATATCGGACGATGAATGACATGATTATCCCATGAGTACAGGGTACATAGAGCTTAGTGTTAACAGACATTTATCTTTCAGGATAAAAGGAAACCTCCAACGTTAAGTCATATTGGACGATGAATGAAATGATGTTAAAATGAGTACAGGGTACACAGAGCTTAGGGCTACCAGACCTTTATCTTTCGAGATAAGAGAAAACCTCCATCGTTAAGTCACATCAGTATATGAATGAAATGATGTTCAAATGAGTACAGGGTACATAGAGCTTAGTGTTAACAGACATTTATCTTTCTGGATAAAAAAACCTCGATGAATGACCTGATGATCTAATGAGTAAAGGGTACATAGAGCTTAGTGTTAACAGACATTTATCTTTCAGGATAAAAGGTAACCTCCAACGTTAAGTCATATCGGACACTGAATGAAATGATGTTCAAATCAGTATAGGGTACACAGAGCTTAGGGCTACCAGTCCTTTTTCTTTCGGGATAAGAGAAAACCTCCATAGTTAAGGCATATCAGAATATGAATGAAATGATGTTCAAATAAGTACAGGGTACATAGAGCTTAGAGTTAACAGACATTTATCTTTCTGGATAAAAGAAAACCTCCAAAGTTAGTTTATATCGGACGACGAATGACATGATGATCTAATGAGTAAAGGGTACACAGAGCTTACGGCTAACAGACCTTTATCTTTCGGGATAAGAGAAAGGCTCCAACGTTAAGTCATATCGAAATATGAATATGATAGTCAATTGAGTATAGGCTACATAGAGCATAGAGTTACGAGACATTGATCTTCCACAATAGGAGAAAACCACCAAACGTTAAGTCATATCGGAATATGAATACGATATTCAAATGAGTACAGGGTACGTACAGCTTAAAGTTAACACACATTCATCTTTCAAAATAAGAGAAAACCTGAAACGTTAAGTCATATCGGGCGATGAAAGAAATGATGTTCAAATTAGTAGAGGGTACATAAATATTAGAGTTACCACACATTTATCTTTCAGGATAAGAAAGCTACCAACGTTAAGTCATATCGGACGATGAATGACATGATGTTCATAGGGTAGTGCAGGTTACAGAGAGGTTACAGTTGACAGACATTCATCTTTCACAATAAGAGAAAACCTCCAACGTTAAGTCATATGGGAATATGAATGAAATGATTTTCAAACGAGTACAGGGTACATAGAGTTTAGAGTTACCAGACATTCATCTTTCAGGATAAGAGATAATCTCCAACGTTAAGTAATATCGGAATATGAATATGATAGTAATTGAGTATAGGGTACATAGAGCTTAGAGATACCAGACATTCATCTTTCACAATAAGAGAAAACCTCCAACGTTAAGTCATATCGGAATATGAATACGATATTCAAAAGAGTACAGGGTACACAGAGCTTAGAGTTAACAGACATTTATATTTCAGGATAAAAGAAAACCTCAAACGTTAACCATATCGGACGATGAATTAAGTGATGTTCAAATGAGTACAGGGTACACATAGCTTAGTGTTACCAGACATTTATCTCTCAGGATACGGGAATACCTGCAACGTTAAGTCATATCGGACGATGAATGACATGATGTTCAAATGAGTACAGGGTACATAGAGCTTAGAGTTACCAGACATTTATCTTTCAGGTTAAGAGAAAAACCTCCAACGTTAAGTCATATCGAACGATGAATGAAATGATGATCAAATGAGTACTGGGTACATAGAGCTTTGTGTTACCAGACATTCATCTTTCAGGATAAGGGTAAACGTGCAACGTTAAATCCTATCGGAGGATGAATGAAATGATGTTCAAATGAGTACAGAGTACATAGAGCTTAGGGCTACCGGACCTTTATCTTTCGGGATAAGAGAAATCCTCCATCGTTAAGTCATATCAGAATGTGAATTACATATTCAAAAGAGGACAGGGCACATAGAGCTTAGAGTTAACAGACATGTATCTTTCAGGATAAAAGAAAACCTCCAAAGCTAGTGCATATTGGACGATGAATGACATGATGTTTAAACAAGTACAGGGTATATAGAGCTTACAGTTAACAGACATTCATCTTTCACAATAAGAGAAACGCTCCAACGTTAATTCGTATAGGAATATGAATGAAATGATTGTCAAATGAGTATAGGGTACATAAAGCCTAGAGTTGCCAGACATTCATCTTTCAGGATAAGAGAAAACCTCCAACGTTAGGTAATATTGGACGATGTATGAAATGATGTACAAATGATCTTAGGGTACATAGAGCTTAGACTTTCCAGACATTCATCGTTCAGGATACTTGAATACCTGCACCGTTAGGTCATATCGGGCGATGAATGAAATGATGTTCAAAAGAGTACAGGGTACATAAAGCTTTGAGTTACCAGACATTTATCTTTAGGTTAAGAGAAAACATCCAACGTTAAGTTATATCGGAATATGAATATGATATATAATTGAGTACAGGCTACATAGAGCTTCCAGTTAACAGACATTAGTAGTATAGAATTGAGAGAATCAGCACAGTGTAGATAAGATGTTGAACTCTCCTCTGTGTTAATATATGAGTGATGTAGAATGCTCATTGATTTAGAACTCTCCTATATGAAAATCGAGTTGTAAAAGAAGGGGAGTGTTGGCGTAGTGCCGTTCTCCCCTGTGCAGTGAGATGTTTTTGAGGGTTGGGATGATGATGATGATGATGATTGTGTGTGTGTGTGTGTGTGTGTGTGTGTGTGTGATGTGTAATGTGTGATGGGTGGGATGGGTAACGGGGGGTGGGTTCCGGGGATGTTTGAATTAAATGTGAATTCTTTTCGATGTGTGTGTGCTTGAACTCTCATGTATGAATATCGAAGTCTAGGGTTCGATATTGTGATGGGGCGGGGTGGGTAACGGGGGTTCCGGGGATGTTTGAATTAAATGTATTGATAGTAATTCTTCGATGACTGTGCTTGAACTCTCATGTATGAATATCGAGTCTAGGGTTTGATATCTATTACGTTCAGTGCTTCGATGTCTGTGCTTGAACTCTCATGTATGAATATCGAGTGTAGGGTTTGATATCTATTACGTTTAGTGTATGATATATGATGTAGTATCGTTAATCTTTAGATAAAAGAATATCGAGAGAATGATTAGGTATGTTTACTGGGAGAGATTTATGAAAATAAATGTAATAAGACATTCTGGTAAGGGGTGTTCCCTATGCAGAATCTCTCCTTGAGCTATTGTATCCAAGAGCGATGTAAAGGTTAAGAAAAGGTTAAATTCCATTCCCACATCGAGGTACGAGAAAATATAAATCTATTCCACATTGATGAAGTATAAGAATGGAAATGTAAATCTATGTGAGAGGGTCGCATGACAAAGAAATGTCCCCTCTCTGCATGATAAAAGTGGTACATAGCAAATGCAAATAAAAATAAAAGCACTACCCATCTCTTTAAGAATGATAAAAAAATATTGAGAGAAAAGTATAAGAATGCAAATGTAAAGCTGTTTGAAAGGGGTTTCATGATAAAGGAACGCACCCTCTAAGCACGATAACTTAAAAAGAATATTCCCTCTAAGCATGATAAAAGTGGAACATAACATCGAAAATAAAATAAAAGCACTAACCATCTATTTAAAAATGATTAAGATAACGAGAGAAAAGTATCTCATCTTTAAGTATATATGAGTAATACAAAACTGATCAATCAATATGATAATATATATACGCAACTAGGGATCTATAGTGTAGATATCCTAACTATCCATGGTAAGATATCACCCTCCATATAAAAAATTGTCTAGAAAATCTCCCCTCAGTATTACGAATACTCCACTGAACGTCATCCCTTTTGGTATGTGGGTCAGAGAAAAAAAGAGTTAATCTCTCCAGACTGGTGACAGGGGTGGTCAAAACATTGTTATTGCTGTAGCGAAGTCTAACTTTGTCAAATAACGTTAGGAAAAAAAGAATATATTTTAAAATTAAACGAATGAATCTATATATTTGTATGAATGATGAAACAATACTATGAATGTGTTAGTATACCAAATGTAAAAAAATCAAATGTTCAGAAAAATATATTTTGTACAAGTATGTGTGTGTAAAGAAATGTGTAATTATATCCCCCCCTCCAAGATGTAGGGAACGAATCACAGTTAGTGTGCGCACGCAACATGGTGTTTGGGAAGGAGAGATACGGTTGGAGGGGGTGTAAAAAATGATGAATCTATATAAAGTTTAAACTATGATAATAAAGTTACTAGTATTACCTTCGAACTTATAACGTAGTCACAACTACTTTAAACACATAGCGTAATATGTAGACAGTAACACCTCTCCCGGACGGAGGGGGGGGGGCGGAGCATCTGTTAATAAATACCGCGGCACGGATGAGTGAGGAGGCAGTCGATTCTCTGGAAATATGGATCCTACAGGTAAGATAGAAAAGTTGTATATTGTAAGTCATTTTTTATCTCTGTTTACGAAGAATGTTGAAGTAATACTGATTCGTGTGTGCTTATATGTATGTTTCAGATCATGAGATGCTACAGCTAAATCAACTAGCTGAAGGTGGAACACATCTTCCCACAAAGAAACTACGTGAATTAGATCAGTCCGTTCAACACATCATTCGATCCGTCAAAACCGTGAAGACCAGATATGGTGAACGGGTCGTCGTCGAAACATCAGATTTCCAAGTCTTCCTCCCGGAGAGATTCAAACATATGACCGCAGCGCAGAAAGATCTACTAAATCGTGGTGACTGCATACTCCAATACCATGGCGAGGAAACACTAGAAAGTGGTTTCAAACGACATAAATTGTCTTTTTTAAGCAGCCCGTAATGTCGTCAAAAGGTGAGTACAATTATTGAATAAAATTTCATAAAAAAAGTGATAATGTAGTTACTTGCATGTAAATGTGAAATCGTACATGTTGTATTAGAACTTAAAGTGTTAATTATCGCACGTCATGTAGTATTAGTAATTGAATGTAGTTACTTGCATGTACGTACATGTTGTATTAGAACTTAAAGTGTTAATTATCACACGTCATGTAGTATTAGTAATTGAGAGTGAACGTTGTAGGGTTAATTTTCATGTGTAATAATTACGTACATGTGAATATCGTAGTTCAGTTACGTTATTTCACATGCATGTTAGTTACGTTTGTTTGTTACACGTAAAAGTAACGTTGTAGGTGAAAAAAGAACGTTAATTTATATGTGTAAAACGTACATGTGAATATCGTAGTTCAGTTACGGTATTTTACATCTATATGGTTTACGTTGTGTGTTTTTATCATTTATGTAAGGGAGAGAGCATTACGTAAAACAGTTACATACTATCTGAATATTGTAGTTACGTGATGATAGCAATAATTGTAAAATACATAATCATTATGTAACTATTTTCATATGTAAAAGTTACATGCATGTTACGTTCTACGTAAAGTATAGAGTTTACGTAAAATTGAGATTCATACAGGTAAAAGTTATTAACATGTATGTTATTTCTGTTACCACCTTACATACATGTAAATCAATGTTCCCGTATGTAAAGTTAATCGAATGTTGTAATTGCTTTTTTCAGAAACGACGACAAGATGCTCCGATACTGCCACTGGACAACCCTCGATTCAGCAAGATGAAACCTGTTCGAACGTGACCCAGGTTGAACGATTACGATGTATTCACAGTGAGTCTGCTTTCAAAAAACGATTAACCACCTACGAAATTCACAACTGTGTTAATATACTTGACCCCGTTATATTCTTAGCAGAATGCAAACCTTTAATTTTGAATGAAATTGATAAGGGCTTAAACTTGTATAAATCAGGTCTTAAGATAGGATCCTGTTTATCCTGTCAATATGTCATAATATCACAAGAGAGCGATAATATTCATACATTTAACTTTAACAGTAAACTTGAGGTGATATTGCAATCTACAGATAAATCTATATGGTATGAAGAGAAGATTGTACAACCTATACTAGATCATATGGATAATTTTGAATCGCGTACCAGTTCAAAAGCTTTATACAGTATTGAGAAATTAACAATATATGTGACACAATACGATTCATTGAATGCAGGGATGTATACTGAATTACCCGACTTTATAAAATCGAAGAGAGCTGTTATTAACATTCGTAATACTGATAAATATTGCTTTGCATACTGTCTGTTAGCATCCAAATACCCAGTAGAACGTAACAAGAATCGACCCACCTCCTATAAAAGATATGATTTTCGTAACGAATTTAACTTTGAGAATATAACATTCCCCGTATCATTGAAAGATGTAGAAAAATTCGAGAATCAAAATTCAAATATTTCAATAACGATATACGGTGTTGAAAATAAATCGATTATTCTCTTATATCAACCAAGAGAGATAAAATCACATCATGTTAATCTTTTAATGTATAAAAGACATTATTGTCTGATAACAGACTTGTCACGTTTGCTAGGAAAGCAGCTAACTAAACATAATGGGCGAAAATGGTTATGTAACAATTGTAACTTGTATTTCACATCAGAATCACGTTTAAATAGCCATAAAAAGAGGTGTATGATGAATCAAATTATCAGAATGCCCGAGGCTGGTAAAACTGATCTCGTTGAATTTAACGCATATTCGAAATGTCTAAAAGTTCCATTCGTGGTTTATGCAGACATAGAATGTATCTTACGTAAGGTAGATTCGTGTCAAGATGTATCGAGTAAAAGCTGGACACGTAGCATTCATAAACATGAAGCGTATGCAATTGCATTACATTTGGTCTGTAGTTATGATAAAAATTTAACACGTTTCAAATCATTTGAAGGTCCATATGCAATTGAAAATTTTCTTAAAGAATTAACGTTAATTGCAAATCAGGTCATTAATATATATGCTAATAAAATTGAAATAAGTATGAGAGATGTGGATGAGCTAGAATATCAAAATGCAACACGATGTCACATATGCAAACGTGAATTTCTTAACTCGTGTATAAAGGTTCGTGATCATTGTCATTTGACTGGAAGTTACGTTGGCCCAGCTCATAAGCACTGCAATTTAAATAGGAAAATGCCAGGATTCATACCAATATTCTTTCATTGCTTGTCAAAATACGATGCTCATTTCATAGTAAAGAAACTAGGTTACGATACGGAACCTATCAACTGTATTGCACAAACTTCTGAAAATTACTTATCCTTTAGCAAAAGATATACAAATTCGAATGGAATGAGTATATATCTAAGATTTCTGGATAGCTATCGTTTTTTGGATTCAAAACTTAGTAACCTTTCGGATATGTTAGAAGCAGATGATTTTCATTATACCAATAATATGTACACGAATCCTTTGCATAGACAACTGATGAAACGTAAAGGTGTCTTCCCGTACACGTATGTGGATTCTATAGAAAAATTATACGAGAATAGTCTACCATCCAAACATCAGTTTGATCATGTAAGCGATGAGGATTATAGTCATGCTAGAACGGTATGGAATGAATTCAATGTTAAAAATCTGGGTGAATATTTAAATATATATCTTAAGTGCGATACATTAATACTAACGGACGTGTTTGAACGCTTCCGTGAATTAAGTATCGGTTTGTACGGACTCGACCCGTGTCAGTATTACACACTTCGCGGGTTAGCCTATGATGCAATGTTAAGAACGACTGGTGTACAGATTTCATTATTAACAGATAAGACTATGCTAGATTTCTTCGAAAAAGGAATACGAGGTGGAATTTGCACTGTGTCCAAACGGTATGCAAAGGCGAATAACAGATACATGACTAGCTATGATAACACTCAACCAACTAATTATTTAATGTACGTTGACTGCAATTCTCTATATAGTTATACAATGGAAAATAATAGCTTACCATACACTGATATAAGGTGGCTAACTGATGCTGAAATTAAATCAATAGATTTTATGTCTATTACAAGTGATTCTGACGTGGGATATGTGTTGGAAGTAGACTTTAAATATCCACAGGAACTTCATGATATACAAAATGATTTGCCATTATGCCCTTTGAATGAAATCGGGCCAGGTGATAAGTATACAAAATTGCTAACAACATTGAATGATAAAAATAAATACGTATTACATTATCTCAATTTTCAACAATGTGTTAAACTTGGTTTGATTCCATCGCGTATACATAGAGTAATAGGTTACAAACAATCTAACTGGATAAATCCTTACATTGAACTCAACGTTCGTAAACGTATTGAAGATAAGACGAAATTTGGTCAAAATCTATGGAAGTTAATGAATAATTGTGTTTATGGAAAATTTATAGAGAATGTAAAACGTTATAATTCATTTCATTTAGCTACCAGCTGGAAACGAGCGCGTAAATTGTTAGCTCGACAGACATGTATAAGGTACGTGATTTTTGATGAAAATTTAATAGGTATAGAATTGGTCAGAGATGAAATATTGATGAATAAGCCAATATACATAGGACAAGCAATCCTGGATCTATCCAAACATAAAATGTATGATTTTTATTATGAAATTCTGAAGAAAAAATTGAAAGATGTAACTTTAATCTATACGGACACGGATGCTTTTCTCTTTGAATCTAGCTGCGATATATATGAATTTATTAAAACCAATATACATTTATTCGATACATCGAATTATCCAATGGATAATGTGTATGGTATTCCGTTAGCAAATAAGAAAATTTCAGGATTATTCAAGGATGAGCTAGCCGGTAGAGTGATGACTGAATATGTAGGGCTGAAATCGAAATTATATAGTTATCGATATGATACTGAAGTGATTAAAAAATCAAAAGGTGTAACAAAAGATTCGATGAGATTCATAACCTTTGAACAATATCTCTCATGTATTACACATCCTGACACTATACATCGAAGCATGCAGACATGTTTCAGAAGTTATAAACATGATGTTCATACTATTGAATCTAATAAGATGGCTTTAAGTGGTATCGATACAAAACGATACATTCCCAATAATTCATTTTCAACATTAGCATGGGGACATTATGCTATAGAAAATTGTCAAGTGTAAATTTCTTTTTCTTTTCTCAATAAAGCATAGATTCAACTGAGTTAAAAGGTATTACTAGGCCACGATAATAACATATTACTGTATTTCAAAAAATAAAATAATTGAGTTTCAAGTATAATTGTAAAGTGTGTTACAACTGAGTTAAAAGGTATTACTAGGCACATGATAATAACATATTACTGTATTTCAAAAAACGAAATAATTGAGTTTCAAGTATATTTGTAAAGTGTGTTACTAATTACATGATAATAACATATTTACTTCATTTGAAAGATAACGTGTTGCTTTTTTTATGTTTATGTTAGGGGTGAAGGAATATTTTTTCCTATTCATGTCGTTTTGAAATGTTAGATAGCAGAAATCAATGAAATGTTAATTCAACTATAATCATGTATGATTTTTTATTAAAATATATTTACTAATTATATCAAAATGTTATTATCATGTCTCCGTTAAGGGGTGAGGGGAGATTTATATATATCAATGTGAACTAGCATGTACAAAGGCTCTTATTTCAGCTATAATCATGTATGATGTTTGTTTAACGTATATTACTAATTTCTTCAAATTGTAATTATCATGTTTACGTTAAGGGTAGGTGAATTTATATATACTCAATGTGAACTAGCATGTACGTTATGTTAAAATCTCTACAATTAAATGTTAATTCAACTATAATCATGTATGATTTTTTTTTAAAGTATAAAAATGTTATTATCATGTTTAAGTTAAGGAGATGTGAATTAGCAGTTACAGAAGATTTTTAAAAAAGTATAAAAATGTTATTATCATGTTTAAGTTAAGGAGATGTGAATTAGCAGTTACAGAAGATGTCAGGAATCAATGTGAACAAAAAAAAAAAAAAATCAAACACAATATATCATTAAAATTATATTTCTTTATTGAGTTGTGTGTTTTTTTATTTATACAATGTCCACCTCATTAATCCATTCACGGGTAGGAAATCCTAACCATTTCACCAGAATCCTATCACCACGACGTCTGATGATCCTTTCAACTAAATACGTGTCTGGATATTGAGTTTTCTGTCATTCATAACCGTAGAATGCTCCTTCAATCAGTTTACCCTCCAGATCCTCGATGAGATAGGTCAATGGATGTGTCCTTTGCACTGTACGTATCCTAAAGACTTCAACACTCCAATTTGGTAGATAACCTTTCTCCATAACACCTTTATGCTTAGAAATCCTCACGTAGTCACCAACACGATGAAGCCTAGATCTTCGCTTCTCACGCAGACTTCTATCATATTTGTAGACGCTGAGCAGGAGAGAATTATCACGAACTTCTACAGGCTTCATACGAATCGTTCGATGGTAAGTATTATTGTATGATGAATAATTCTAGGTAGTATGTTTATCCATTGATATGAGCCTTGAACAATAAATTCCTTATGCAAAATCAGTTTGATCGTTCTTATTAAACGTTCCACTGCAGCAGCCTTAACGTGTGTGAATGTACTGTAATGATTAATATTATTACGATTCATTAGTTCGCGGAAATGTTTATTGTAAAACTCCCTTCCTTTATCAGATTGAACATTCTTCGGAAACGATTCCATTTCATTCAATATCTCCTCCATAGCAGTCGAAACGTTAATACCACTTTTATCACGTAATGGTCGTGCATAAGCCATCTTGGAATAAAAATTGCATGCAAGAAGAATATACTTATAATTCCTATTGTCTCTTGCATAATTAGACATGACCATAAGATCTATTTGTACTAAATCGTTCATTCCTTTGCTTATGATCTTACGACGTAAAAATCGTCTTCTAGCTGGTGCATGTAACTCGGTTGCAATGCGACGTTTTATCATGCTATAATTTTTGATGTTTTAAGTTCTGTAATAATTTCTTCTATCTCGGGTGAGTGATTCAAATTACCTGCATCCCTCGACGCAACTAATAATCTTAATCTGTTTATTATTTCATTCGGATCGTTCCAGTAGACGTAATCTAATTTTCTCTGCGGTACATGTTCTTTCCAACGTAAACCAAATCCAGTTCGATTACTAACAAGGTCACGAATGATATGACGATACTTGAACCCTCGATTTGCTCTTAAACGTCCATCTCTTGAATAACCGTGTCTGTAAACTTGAGTATTTTGTAAGATTTGCGAATACACGTCTAAATCATCATCTGTGTACGATGTCTTGCGAGGTAAACGTTTAAATAATAATTCATATAAGCCTGCTGTGGGTTCATACGTTTCTGTTCCTATCTGAACACCATCAGATTTAAACACAACTGTCTTGTTACCCAATTTATACTCATTATCCTCGTAACGTATGCCGTAAGTATTGTCCATGTCACTCGAACTGGCAGTTCGAACCTTGTGTAGATACTTTGACACGAGATCAGATCCGTTAGCATCATCTGTAGTTTCGTCGTCGTCGTCGTCGTCGTCGTTGTTGTCTTGGTGTGCTTTCGCTATTACTTTCAATGGTTCGGTTACAGGTTGAAGAACTTCAGACATGACTCGTTGCCTTTCGAATTTCATTCCTTTGAGAGAACGTAACTTTTCTCTTATTGCCCTACTGTGACGGGCAATGGATTCCTTAAGTCTTATAGCTTCAGCATCCATATCGAAATGAATGTATAATTAATCAGCTACTGCTAATTTATATGAAACTATCAGTTCTATACTTAATATATGACCATCTTTAGCACGTCCGACTTGCGCTGTAAACGATAGAATATCGCCAGTTTCAACTCTTACAGGATATCTTTCAACTAATCTTCCGTTTATTGCAAACAATGTATCATTTACAGCATGCGGATGTACCGATGATACGATGGAACACGAGAGTACACTTCCATTTCCAGGAACTTTATAGTATTCGAGTCCCGATGTTAACGTATACCTTAAAGAGGGACCTCGAAACGGACGTGTTTGCAATGAAATTATGAGTTGTGCTTTCAATTGTTGTAACATAGTGTTTACAACATTTCTCATTCGTGTTTTCATAGTATGAATATCATTATTTATAGTGATTAGTTTATTATCAAGTTCCGTTTGTCGTGCGGTTAGTTCTTTCACTTCTTTTTCTACAGCTGTAGTAATAGTCTGGCTAGCGGAGGTGATTGTTCTAGTTAACTGACTTTGTAATTCATTCTGTTTCCGTGTAATAGTATCGACAATGTTTGTTATAGTCTCAGTTAAACCCGTTTGCAATTCATTATGTTTCTGTATAAAGAAATGATTAACATAACTCATGGTCACTGCATCACTATCATCTATCGGGTCGGCTAAATCCTTCAATCTCTTCATTCGAAATGATAGTTTCATTAGAGTCGTGAATTGGAATCCTATCATCTACATATTTTTTATTAGGAACGTCGTGTTCGTGAAGGGGGTCCAACAGCGTTTTCATTCTTATACCATCTATAATGACATTATTTTCGGAATCACGTTTAAATGCATATTTACTTAAGTACTCCATTAAATTGTTGTATTGGATGTCGAGCGATTTTTGTATGTGATCCCTAAGCATAGCTTCAAACTCGCCCATACGCTGATACGAGGTCTGCTCGCTGAAGATCTGCATTCGATTCTCGACGTCAGCCGTATGCGTATCCACATAACGTTTAGTCGATGCATCGTCACCTTCTTCAGGGTCGTGAATATTGCACAACCGCTTTCCCTTGAATCGATAGTTTCCCGATCCATCTCTAGTTATGATATATCGATTGAACACACCCCTAGAGGGTATGATTCTTCGGGATCCGAACCTGTCGATACTCATTGCTTAAGTGATGGATTATTCTATTTATTCATTCTGATAAAGCGATCAAAACCGTGACGGTAGCGTCCCTCGTTCAGTGGATATTCTGGTACTATAACAACAAAGGATCGTTCATCACTCTCCCATATATGTTTACACATATTCTTAAATTCATCATAGGACATATCGGTATTTACATAATCTTCGTATATATGTTTTAAATTGAGATTATCCTGTCTAAAGAATATAATCATATTTGCATTATCTCTAATTAAATGTTTAGGTACTTTAGCATATTATTGTGCTAAATATATAGCATCGACATTACGATGTCTACCCATACTGTAATATGAAGCTATCTTACCCTGTTTTTCATTTATCACATCATCAAATACGAATATCGAATTTTCTCTAGCATCCGACGTTTGAATTACTTTATCACCATCATCGAACGTAAATACACCTATATCGGGTATAGTTTTCAGTAACCTGAGTAAATATCGATATTTAGGTTGTTGCAACGATTTCGAGTATATGTAGAGGTTTTCGAATCTCAGACCATTCTCGTGAATAAGCAGGTTGAGTAAAACGTTCGTTTTTCCAGCATTTGAACTGCCCAGTATGAGCGCTCTAACGTTACTCGGAAACAACGTACCGTGTCGTCCTTTGCGAATGTCATCCTCGAAATCTAACACCTGTATGGGTAGCGTACACTTTTGCTTTACTATCTCCATATCGCGACTAATACTTATAAAGCATAAGTTTTGTCTTTTATTTCGTTCGTGATAAGGGCAATCTATGTCTTTACTGGATTTAGCCAATCGTCATAGGAATCGTATACTTATAAAGCGCACGTTTTGCCTTTTTTATTTCATAGTGAGACATGCGCTCTACACGTGCACGCAAAGGTTCGGGAATTCTTAATTCCTTGATTAATTCATTACCATTTGAGGCACATTTACCGGGTTATCGTTTCTGCGGTCCCGGAACGAAACTACATAAACGCTTGCAGAGAGGTGACTTACCGGTGAACGGGTTAGATTCAGCGTGTCTCGATCACGATCGGGCTTACGCAGAGAGTACTGATACAGAATCTCGTCGTCTAGCCGATAAGGTGTTGGTAGAGAAAGCTTGGAGACGTGTAAAGTCTGCCGACGCTTCTTTGGGCGAACGACTTGCAGCTCGACTTGTGACTACACTTATGAAGGGTAAATTGGCAGCGGGCGCTGGCATGCGTAAACGTCGCAACAAGAGAGGTGGTTTCTTACCTTTGCTACCACTTTTAGCAGCTCTAGGTGCAGCAGGTGGTCTAGCTGGAGGTGCTGCTCAGATTGCTACGGCTGTCAATAAGAAACGTTCGGATGCAAAACAACTTGCGGAATTAACACGTCACAACGAGCGCATGGAATCTTTGGCTCAGGGCAAAGGTCTTCGCCGTAAGAGACGTCGTAAGGGTAGAGGATTATATCTTCGATCAAAAAACTCGGGGTGAGGCCTATATTTATCCCGGAAAAAGCCCTGAGTGCTAACGAGATCGATTCGTATGCACGACGTCTACGCATTCCACATTTTAGAGGTGTCTACATGATCGATAAACTACCTCCACATCCTCGATACTATGAGAGAATAGTAGTGAATCTGGATACATCAAATAACCCTGGTACACATTGGGTTGCTGTACGTAAGGATGGTGACGTTGCCTACTACTTTGACAGTTTCGGCGATCTGAGACCTCCGGAAGAGATAGAAACGTACCTTTCGGGTGTCAAGCTCCTATATAATACGACGAGATTTCAAGAATTCGATTCTGTGATTTGCGGTCACTTGTGCCTTCAGTTTCTCCTCGATGAGTTACACGATCACCGTGAGTGGTAGTGATACCAGCTTCTCTACATTTCTAAATCCACCATTACATCTGGATCCTAACGGACATTACGAGATAGCTCTATTGAATTTTGAGACTTTTTACTCAATTCCGAATGTGGACGAGAGTAATAATCTATTCCATTACGTTCGCGATGGAAAAGTCGAACGTATAGTAATTCCACCGGGT
This sequence comes from Mantis religiosa, assembly GCA_030765055.1. NCBI lineage: Eukaryota > Metazoa > Arthropoda > Insecta > Mantodea > Mantidae > Mantis > Mantis religiosa. The sequence continues at coordinate 198,331,446 of CM060950.1, read as the reverse complement.
ACTTATGAATTGGATGATATCGCCAGATTGATCAAGGATGCTCTCGACATCGGTGACGACTTTATTCTACGTGCTAATAATAACACCATGAAATCAGAAATTCAATCTCCCTATATTATCGACTTTAGTCGTGAGAGATCTATTGCTTCACTTCTCGGTTTCACCTCTAAACAGAGGGTACCGGCAAACGTGCTGACCGAGTCTACTGATTTGGTTAACATATTCAAAGTCAGCATCATACGTATCGAGTGTAGTCTTGCAACGGGATCTTTCATCAATGGTAAAAGTGGTCATTCTCTGTATGAATTTTTCCCATCGGTACCTCCAGGTTATCATATTTCGCAGGAACCATCAAGTCCTATATATTTACCAATCATCGATACGAATCTCATTGATCATCTCGACATTAGAGTGGTAGACCAGAACGGCGATAAGTTAGATTTCAGGAACGAAACCATCACTGTACGATTGCACATACGTCGTAATGGGTATAAGTTTTAAGAGACGATGCTATATTAAAAAACATCTCTCGAGATTGATCTCTACTCGATCATCGACCCGCAAGCTAATCACATCGTCTAATCGACAATTTCTCGCTAACTTAGGCTTCAAGGTTCTATGATGGATGTGTTGGACGTGACCGGGATTCCGACCTTTGATGATAAGATCAGTAAGGAGGAAGAACACGTATTCCTACCGTACAATACGTCAGCTCTCGATGTGAACGATGAAATTAGAATTCCATGTCAAGCTGAAGATTTGTACACGCTTCCTAGTAGAAGTTATTTCTACATTGAGGGGACTCTTACTAAACCCGACGGCACCGTTGCCACATCGAAATTGAGTAACAATGCTATGGCATTCCTATTCGATGAGATTCGTCTGGATATGAATGGAACGACTATTGATAGAACTAGGAATCCGGGCATTTCATCAACGATGCGTAACTATGCTGCACTGAATGAACTGGAATCGAATCGTTTACTAAATGCTGGATGGATCTATCCTGGAGGTGTGGTAGACATCGTGAATACATCGAATGGTATCTTCAATGCTATCGTTCCTCTTTCGATGTTGCTGGGTTTCGCCGACGATCACAAGGAGGTCATACTTAATAGCAAGTTTGAACTTATTCTCATTAGATCTAAGGATTCTAATAATTGTATCATTGGAAACGATCCTACAACCATACAACTAACTAGACTCGAATGGAGGATGCCTGTACTTCGACTTTCAGATTCTGAACGAGTTGATAAACTTAAACTCGTCAAATCGGATAAACCTCTACACGTCGCATTTCGAACCTCGGACCTTCACACTCAACCTGCTGTACCTCAAACTAAAGCGTTCACATGGAACATTGCAACCACGACTAAACTTGAAAAACCACGTTTCGTCATAGTCGGTGCACAAGTGGATAGATTGAATCATCTCGCTAAGGATGCTTCTCTATTTGATAATTGTAATATCACCAATCTGAAACTTTATCTCAACAGTGAATCTTACCCCTATCACGATATGAATTTGGATTTCGCCAATTCGAAATTTGCATCTCTGTATGATCAATATTCCAAATTTCAATCATCCTACTATGGAAAGGAGAATTACCCTCTTTTGAAAAGGAACGACTTTCTGAAATATGCACCGCTATTCGTCATCGATTGCTCTCATCAACCTGAGGATACTGTGACGGGGGCAGTGAATGTCAGATTGGAAGTTCAAGCATCGTCAAATTTTCCTGCACAAACTTCATTATTCTGTTTAATTATTCATGATAAATTATTCACTTATAAACCACTAACTCATGTTGTACAATCTATCATATAGGTGTAATAAATAAAACATTACAAATTCAAATTATCTTTTTATTGACTTTAACATACATCTCCAATATCCTCTTCCTTGCACTCCTGCTTTTTGCATCATATGAACATAATGATTTATGAATATCATACAACTGATATAAATTTCTTTCAATATATGGAATTAGTCTTTTAAGTCCATTGAATGCAGTACTATTCAGATTTATACTGCCCACATTTAAACATGTATTCACAAACGTTATTTCTTGCATCTTATTCATGCATAACATTATATTAAATGCATATATTATATTTTCACTGTACGGTGCACATGGATGCTTACCATCTTTCAGATACGTATCCAAAACACACAAATTTGACATTATTACCTCCCAATCCTCTTTTGTAATATACACAAACGTATCGTCATGTGTGTCTTTAATGTAAAGTGATGGGAGTTCATTGTATAATCCTATGTTCACACGAAAGTCAATGCTGATGGAGATGTCGTTATCGTTCATGCACACACTATTTACCATCACTCGCAACTTCCTCCTCTACTTCTTCTGCGAAGGGTGTGAAGGGTTCGAACATCATTATGATGAAACTGTCTTGATCGAACGTCTTCTTGGCTTTGACGATTCCCGGTTTGCAGTTCGTCTTCTTCTTTTTCTTGTCTCCTTTCTTACTGGATCTGCGGACATACACGAACTGTCTCAACATCGTGAAGATTTAATACACTTGTTAACGTAAAACTCTTATTATTTTATACTCACTTTTCTATGACTTCCTCCTCGGGTTTCGATGTACCGATATCCTTAAACGGACGATCATTGTACGGACCGCACACATCTTCACCTTGATCCTGTTCGGACTGGCATGCCACATCTTCACTTTGGGCTTTACTGAAATAAACATATTTATCATTAGTTATCTAACACATAACAACACTTTCACGTTAACACACAATTATAATTCTACTTACCCGAGGTACACTTTACAATTCTTTCCGCATTGAGCATAAGATGTGATCGAATCATGATGGGAAGGATTCTTGCAAATGACTTGATGCATCTTTCCATCACACGTTTCATCGTGGTGCTCAACCCAATGCTTTTGCAAATCTTCGAAATTGCGTAGATTCTCCCAGAATCTGGTATCACTTTCAATGATAGGTGTTGTTGTTCCACTCATCTTGACGTTGCGATGTGAAGTGAGAATGCATTCGTTCCCGAGTGAGCAGATGGGTGATGAAACGTGATCATACCTGTCTCCCCCCTCCCCATCCTATCGTCGATTGTACTTAACGGACGGAGGGTTTGTGTGAAGTGAGGACACGTTCGTTCCCGAGCTGGCGGGACAGGGTGAGACCTGTTAATTCGAATTTACTCACATATGCACAAATCTTGAGGAATGACAACACGTCATGACCCTTATACTTCAATGTGGAATAGATTTATATTTTCTCGTACCTCGATGTGGGAATGGAATTTAACCTTTTCTTAACCTTTACATCGCTCTTGGATACAATAGCTCAAGGAGAGATTCTGCATAGGGAACACCCCTTACCAGAATGTCTTATTACATTTATTTTCATAAATCTCTCCCAGTAAACATACCTAATCATTCTCTCGATATTCTTTTATCTAAAGAATAACGATACTACATCATATATCATACACTAAACGTAATAGATATCAAACCCTACACTCGATATTCATACATGAGAGTTCAAGCACAGACATCGAAGCACTGAACGTAATAGATATCAAACCCTAGACTCGATATTCATACATGAGAGTTCAAGCACAGTCATCGAAGAATTACTATCAATACATTTAATTCAAACATCCCCGGAACCCCCGTTACCCACCCCGCCCCATCACAATATCGAACCCTAGACTTCGATATTCATACATGAGAGTTCAAGCACACACACACATCGAAAAGAATTCACATTTAATTCAAACATCCCCGGAACCCCCCCCCCGTTACCCATCCCACCCATCACACATTACACATCACACACACACACACAATCATCATCATCATCATCCCAACCCTCAAAAACATCTCACTGCACAGGGGAGAACGGCACTACGCCAACACTCCCCTTCTTTTACAACTCGATTTTCATATACGAGAGTTCTAAATCAATGAGCATTCTACATAACTCATATATTAACACAGAGGAGAGTTCAACATCTTATCTACACTGTGCTGATTCTCTCAATTCTATACTACTGACATTAATCTTCCAAAATAAAGGAAAATTCCAACATTAAGTCATATCAGAGGATGACTGAAATGACGTTCAAATGAGTACAGGGTACATAGAGTTTACAGTTTACAGATATTCATTATTCAGTATAAGGGAAAACCTTCAACGTGAAGTCATATCGTATGATGAATGAAACAATGTTCAAATGAGTGCAGTATACATAGAGCTTAAAGTTACCAGATATTCCTCTTTCAGGATAAGAGTAAACCTCCAACGTTAAGTCATATCGGACTATGAATGAAATGATGTTCAAATGAGTACAGTGTACATAGAGCTTAGAGTTACCAGACAGTCATCTTTCAGGATAAGAGTAAACCTCCAACGTTAAGTCATATCGGACTATGAATGAAATGATGTTCAAATGAGAACAGGGTACATACAGCTTAGAGTTAAAAACATTTATCTTTCACAATAAGAGAAAACCTCCAACGTTAAGTCATATCGGAATATGAATACGATACTCAAATGAGTACAGGGTATATAGAGCTTAGAGTTAACAGACATTTATCTTTCAGGATATAAGAAAACCTCCAAAGTTAAGTCATATCGGACGATGAATGAAATGATGTTCAAAAGAGTACAGGGTACACAGAGCTTAGGGCTACCAGAGCTTTATCTTTCGGGATAAGAGAAAACCTCCAACGTTAAGTTATATCGTAATATGAATATGATATTCAATAGAGTATAGGGTACATAGAGCTTAGAGTTACGAGACATTCATCTTCCACAATAAGAGAAAACCTCCAACGTTAAGTCATATCGGGCGATGAAAGGAATGATGTTCAAATTAGTAGAGGGCATATAAATATTAGAGTTACCACACATTTATGTTTCAGGATAAGAGAAAGCTACCAACGTTAAGTCATATCGGACGATGAATGACATGATGTTCATAGGGTAGTACAGGTTACAGAGAGCTTACAGTTGACAGACATTCATCTTTTACAATAAGAGAAAACCTCCAACGTTAAGTCATATGGGAATATGAATGAAATGATTTTCAAAAGAGTACAGGGTACATAGAGTTTAGAGTTACCAGACATTCGTCTTTCAGGATAAGGGTAAACCTCCAACGTTAAGTCATATCGGACGATGAACCAAATGATGTTCAAATGAGTACAGGGTACATAGAGCTTAGAGTTACTAGACATTCATCTTTCAGGATAAGGGTAAACCTCCAAAGTTAAGTCATATCGGACGATGAATGAAATGATGTTCAAATGAGAACAGGGTTCATAGAACTTAGAGTTACCAGACATTTATCATTCAGGATAAGGGTAAACCTGCAACGTTGTCATATCGGACGATGAATGAAATGATGTTCAAATGAGAACAGGGTACATAGATCTTAGAGTTACCAGACATTGATCTTTCAGGATAAGGGTAAACCTGCAACGTTGTCATATCGGACGATGAATGATATGATGTTCAAATGAGAACAGGGTTCATTGAACTTAGAGTTACCAGACATTGATCATTCAGGATAAGGGTAAACCTGCAACGTTGTCATATCGGACGATGAATGAAATGATGTTCAAATGAGAACAGGTTACATAGAGCTTAGACTTACCAGACATTCATCTTTCAGGATAAGGGAAAATTTCGGGAAAAAACCTTGTCCAGTTAAGTCACCCTGACCGAGATTCGAACTCGGGACCTCTTGAACGTGAGGCAGACACTCTACCACCACGCTACCGAGGCGGGCTTAGAGTTACAACGACGGGTTAGTAATTCTAATAATTTAGGCATGACTACTAATATAATTTAATCAACTTCTTGCCAACCCGAAAATTAAAACTAAAGTAGGTATTGAACTTTCTTAAAATGAAATTACTCTGAATTGAAAATGAAAATATAGGTTAGATATTTACATTTTCTCTTATTAATTTAAAATTTTTTCATGATATTTGTTGATAATGAGTTGTTCGTTTTAATTCTTATATACCATTTTGCTATTTTGCATATATTTAAAAATGTTATCTATAAGAACCTGAATTTTGATTCATTACATGATCTCATTTGTTAAGTGAAAATTAAATTCAACGTATTGTTTCGAACTTCGCTTCGCTAACAATAGAATAAAGACATCTATATTGCTGCTTTAGAACATTTGCATAAGCTCTAAAATATCAAATACACATAATGAATGTCTTAATGAAAGAAATGCCTGCAGTAAAATAATAGGTATTACTTCCCAAATGTTATGTTTACAGGCATGCGTAATGTGGATATGAACATGCGTCCGCCTAGAGTAGGCCCAATGGAGCCAGGCGTTTTCGGTCCTGTTGGACATTATCCAAGGCAGCTCTCTCCCTACAACCCTACATCAGTTTCTTCATCCACCATTCCCAGTCCCCAGATGCTTTTCGACTGGAAACGCTGCAAAGGTAAGCTATTCTAACATTAGAGCCTCCATTTAGCATCGCGTAGTAGTTTTAAGATACACTATAATAGTGTAACTGTGTATTTCAGTTTTAATTCATTGCTAAGTTAAGAAAAATAAACTTAATCAAGTTTATCTGCCATCATAAGAAAGAGCACATCATTACGCGATACTTCTGTTACTGAAAAGTAGGCCTTTTACTGTTAGACATGAATAATCTCTGTAAAGTGTCAAATTATCTCTACCAGAGTCAATATAGCAGCTCAAACAGAAGAATAAGGTTAAAATTTTCGATACAAAAACACATAACCTGCTCTGATATAGTGTCAAAGACATTATATGATAATTTTATTTAATTGATGGAAATTAATCATTTCTTCACACTAGCCGTGTATCGGCTAAGGATTTAGATAGACTCAACCTGAAAAATTCAATGTCATGGTAGCTCAATGGGAAAGAGCGACTGGGCGGAAACCAGGAGATTCGTGGTTCATATCCCGTCCATGACATTTAATTTTCAGATTTAGTCTGTCTAATTATATTATAATCCCTTTGACCATCGATTACCACCTGGATATCTTAATCCGATATTCAGTTTTTATTTCGTTATCTGAAAAACAAGAAACAAACATACGACATCTATAATGTACAGAAATATATTTTATTATTTTGGTTTTAAAAAGGCTTTCAACTAACATCCACTCCAGACGTACGTTATCGGTCCTGTTGGAGACTATCCGAGGCAGCTCTTTCTCTACAACCATACACATCGTCCTTCGTCCGCCATTCCCAGTTTCCAGATGCTTTTCTACTGGAAAAGCTGCAAATGTAAGCTATCGCAACATTAGAGCCTCCATTTAACAGGTTATATTGACGTCTTTCCTGTAAAGAGCGATGAGTTATTCTGAACACTTGGACCACAGACTAAATGATTTTAGTATCTGTGATTTCTCTGAAGAATATGCTAAAATAACTTCCTCGGAAATATTCCTAACTCCCTTTGAACTACACAATTTCTTAAAACAAACATTCGACATAAACTGCAGATGACTTTTGTGGCAGCAAATTAAGATTAGCAATTAGAGCTTCTTCTCGAATTTCTTCGGTTATAAAACTTTCCTCGCCTGAATCACTCATTTTGACATACAGTTTACCATTTGTTATTTTTGCATCACCATAGTTACGATACTTCGCTATTCAAAGCGTCCAGTATCTACTCAGACCGAGTAAACTCATCGATTCTAAATCGTTTGTAAAATCAATATTATTATAATTGATATTTCAAGTCTATTTTTTCTTAGGTAACAGGTAAATTTACGTATGGTGCAGTCGAGGTTTGACGTTTATCATTCTCTCGGTGCTAACGCCTCGGGCATTACATTTTTCACTGATATAGTGTGATCCAAATAAAACTGAACCATTTCAACAGGTCATAACTTTTGAATCAATAACAGTACAGACATGCAACTTTGGGAGAATATAATACGCAATTGGGAGATTACATTACACTATTTACATCTCAGAGAAACTGTAGGAAGTGTCCTCCACCAGGATCTATACGTGTTACGACTGTACCGACTAAAGCTTATATGGGTATCTTCAAGACATTTGTGGAGCAGCTGGATGATATCGACTTAAGAGAAGGTTGTTTCCAGCAAGATAGAGAAACATGCCATACATCTAACGACACCATGGGACTTTTAGCCAGTTTCTTTGATAATCGAATAATCTCAAAAGGTCTGTAGCCCCCAGATCCCCTGACCTAACCTCACCGGAGTTTTTCTTGTGGGGGGTATCTAAAAAATAGGGTGTACAAGAATAGACCACGGACAATTGATGTTCTCAAGGAATCCATTCGAACCGAAATAAGTAACACTGGCGAGGATACTCTCAGTAAAACTTCAGAGAATATGGTGAGATGAGTAACAAACATGTATAGATGCTGGTGGAGGACATTTCCAATTGTTTCTATGAGATGTAAATAGTGTAATGTAATCTCCCAATTGTGTATTATATTCTCCCAAAGTTGCACATGTGTCCTATTATTGGTTCAAAGGTTATGGTCTATTGAAATAGTTCAATTTTATTTGGGTCACACTATATCAGCTTACCCCCAAGTCCCACAAATAACGATTTCGTGACCTTACAAAATGACAAAGGAACAGCCAATAAATTATTCACTTATTACTTTTGTTACATTAGTCACGGAGTAATGACATAGTTAACTTCAGTAATTGTTTTGTTTTGAGTGTCTTTGGCAATAAAGCAGGTTATATTGACTCTTCCCTATAAAGAGCGATGAGTTAGTCTGAATGCGACAAAGTGGAAGTGTCTCATATACATTAAAGACAGATAATCACAAACTGCGGTACCTCTGATTGTTTAACAATCTTTTGCTCAATTCTTCCTCGGTATTTTTATTGCATATATTTTTGTCTTTACAGCGCCTTGCGAGTTTTTAAGTGTCTGGTGCAATATGAAGCACAAGACTACAGACAAGAGCAACTAATCCGGTTATTTCGCCTAGTAGATGATAAAATCCTACAAAATTGAAAGTATACATTCTGGAAATTACCTATATACTTATTTAACATAATATAAATAGATCTTTAAGTTGCGGCATAGTTTCGGAAACTATACAAATGTTAACAACTGTTACACCATTGAAAAATACTAGTCCTCCTGAGGGATTTTGACCATAAAACAGCTCCTAATATCAAGAAACATCTTAGCTGTCACATTGTTCTTCAAGACGGTGACGACAGGATGCTCGAAACGTTGGTTTTATCAAATACGACGCATCCAATTCCGGATAGCCAAGATATTGCCAAATAAAAATATTTTCAAAGATTCTGCACTTCAATTGAAACATCAGTTCATATGAGAACATACTTGTGTAGACTTTCTTCTAATCTTGTCCTACAAGCAGTTTTTGAAATAGCAAAAATTTCATTGATTGACCTTTGATGGATTATATCTTTTCCTCTTTGTCATCATCTCATTTTTTGTAACTAAAAGGATCTTCTTTTTGTGGAGACACCAACTATATGTGTTTACTGTTATATCTAAATTAGAAAACAATCATTTATTCACACTGACATGCCAATCCGAAAGACATGACTGAAAGAACAAGAAACGTTTTTGGGCTTTATGTCTTTAAATTAGAATTTGTGTGTTTAAAGTGAAAAATGCTAACTCTATTTCAGAGAATAAATTTTGGGTGTTACATGATAATCTCTTATTGCATCAAGGGCCCATAAACAACGCAATTAGAGATAGTGTTACACAGTCCCTTTTATCAATGTACGATGTCGATGACTACTTCTAATTCACTTCTAATTCATTATTAGACGTCATTAAGAAATCTTCTGACGCACATTCAAATCACTATTTACTACAGTAACCACTTGAGAGCACCACTGAGCTATACCTATTAGTTTAACCATCATAATATTATATGTGGTGCCGACAGATGGTGCGGATGCAAGCACATTATAAATTCTGTGCAGCGTTGTTTGTCCCTATGCAGCGGCACTTCCACCTCGTTCAAGAGTGGTGCAAACGTTGGCGAGCGTCTGTTGATCCGGACAAGAGTTATGCAAACTGCTTCACAAAACGCCACATCCCCAATGACTGCCCCACATTTTGTTTCCGAGTTCGAAGAATTGAATGGGAAGGTTCCGTCATCTACTTGGGAGTGATAAAGGTTTGGATAAAAATCTTACTTTCACTCAAAGCACCCTCGTTACGTCTCTCGGGGAATATAGTCCCACAGAACGCCGCTTCTGGCGTAATCGAGTACTCCACATGGCATGTGGGCACCCGAGATTACACTGGAGAACCCTCTAACAGCAGCAAAGGCTGAGCTCCACAATATTTCCACTTAGAGAGTAATTGGCATCTAAATTAACCAGGCAGAATGTTTTACTCCTAGGTACACCAAGGTGTAATGGATACTGTGTTCTACCACAATAACTTGGAGGGGCAACAAGCACCCTCGTGACCACTATCAACCTAAAACCAAACAATTTACCATAGAAAACCTTACCCAAAAATTTTCCTACCTGCGTTAAAACCCTATTGAGGGTGGGCACGCAGCAAAATTACTTAGTCTTATCAAAGCCTGCCAGCAGCGGCGGATGATCAGTATGTACGAGTGAATAAATATAGTAGAGAAAACATATCAGTGCTAAACATTAAGATTTTTTTGAGCATATTTTGTTGAAGAAGGGTAGAATAGGTAATACAGGATATTTCTCTTTACTTTCCTGCATAAAGCCCAAATTATTATCAACCGCAACAATTATTAAATTTACAATGTCCTATTGGTTTTAGATTCCATAGTTGAAAACATCTTCAGTTCTAATAAAACCTTCCATTTCTCAGTTTCATATCTTTATAATCAATTTGGATCGACCTGAGACTCGTATCTTTTTAAGTAATTAATTTATTAAGCGCATGAATTAATGTACAGTAAAAGCAAATATAATTTATTGCTAAAACGCTTAAAATATTCTATTAATTAAATTATGAAAAGATATTTAATTACATGCTCACTTTCTTCTCGGGCAACAAGCCAGGTAAAAAGACGATTAGGCATCGACGTTTCGAGAGTGTGCATCTCTCCCATCATCAGGATATTTATAAAATGTTATAACTACAAATGAAATACAACTATAAACAATGACAAAACACTATGAAAATTCTCATTACTGAACAAAAGACTGTTTTCAGTAAATTAAATGCCAGGTCAGGATTTGGCGTGAGTATAGAAAATTGTGCCAAAGAAACGTAACTACTTAAATTGAATATCAAGCTGTATTGATCTTTGCTTCTTAAATAGACGGATTTCCATTTTCAAGGCCGGTTTCCAAGAGGAGCTGAACTGAAATCCAGCATTACGGTTATGCGTGCTCCTTTCAGAGGAAATGGCCAAAGCCTCCTTAATTCTCCGCTCCCAGTAACTGTTGCATTTTACCAAGATTTTCGTTTCCCGAAAACTGGCTGTACGGTCATTATGGCAGCCCAGACTTCTCACGTTGCAACCTGAGCATTGTTTTGATAACTACCGTAGAACCAATTTTCGGGAGACGACTCTCTGGGCGAAATGCAACAGTTACTGGGAGCGAAGAATTAAGGAGGCTTTGGCCATTTCCTCTGAAAGGAGCACACTAAATCGTGATGCTGGATTTCAGTTCAGCTCCTCTTGGAAACCGGCCTTGAAAATGGAAATCCGTCTATTTAAGAAGCAAAGATCAATACAGCTTGATATTCAATTTAATTAGTTACGTTTCTTTGGCACAATTTTCTATACTCACGCCATCTCCTGACCTGACATTTAATTTACTGAAAACAGTCTTTTGTTCAGTAATGAGAATTTTCATAGTGTTTTGTCATTGTTTATAGTTGTATTTCATTTGTAGTTATAACATTTTATAAATATCCTGATGATGGGAGAGATGCACACTCTCGAAACGTCGATGCCTAATCGTCTTTTTACCTGGCTTGTTGCCCGAGCAGAAAGTGAGCATATTCGTCACCGGGAAAGCTTCAGGTCTTATTTTAGTTAATTTCATATTTTTATGTGAAACACAACTTGCAGCAGGTTATGCTGAACACCTATGCTTAGTTTTACGCCTGTAACTGTAAGTAGAAATAAAGATTTAACTCCTTCATAAGCTTTATCAGCCATTAGACACGTATCTCCTGCAGAAGGACTTTGTACACCGCAGGTGCTGCTTTCGAGATCAGTTCAATAGGAAGATACACATAAGTAACTCACTTCCTACTGATAACTGATGTGTCATATAAGCCTGACATAATATCTGAAGCTCTAATAAAGTACAGTCATGTTACTTGCGCGTTACAGTCTTTGAAAAATGCAAATGCATTTAGTCAACATTTGGAATGCCTTATGACCTTGGTATTAACATCCAAACTTGTAATAAATAATTGCAATATATGCACCTAGTATCGCTTTGAGGTTCTGTTTGTATCTCTTGCTACAGTTAAGGGAAAAACTGAAAAAAATCTGCATATCTAATGACTCGGTTTCTGGAATCTATACCAGGCCTCATTGTACTAAGTTTATTTTTATCTTTATTCAATTCAATTTTCAAAACAAATTACATAAATTAGTTGCGTTTTGCTGATATAATCTACTTTCTGTCTTAACTAAGCCTACAGGTTCCTGAATTCCAGTAACCTTACAATCAAAAAACAGTCTTTCTTCTAATTTGTTTCTACTCCAACAAAATAAATCAAATCTACGCTTCTACTACTGCTTTAATTGGTATAGAAACTACGAAAGACTGTTTCGTACAATTTTAAATTTCCTCTTCTGCAAATGTTTTCCAAAGCTTCCTCCTACTTGTATCAGTAGATAGAGCTGGTTCGTCAGGTCCAGATATCCCTCTTGCCATCTTTCCTCTTCTACATAATCATTTGTACCTGTCCGCTCTGATTTTCTCTATATACCTCCTGTGGCCCTCCTGGGGTTCTCCGTTCGGTGGCTTCTGCTCTTCCTTTTTTTACGTCCTCCAACGTTAAGTCATATCGGACCATGAATGGAATGTTTGAACTGATGCTCAAATGAGCCCGGGGCCCATGGAGCTCAGAGTTACCCGACATTATCGGATGATGAATGAAATGATGTTCAAATGAGTACAGGGAACACAAAGCTTAGAGTTAGCAGACATTTATCTCTCAGGATAAGGGTAAACCTGCAACGTTAAGTCATATCGGACGAAGAATGAAATGATGATCAAATGAGTACAGGGGACACAAAGCTTAGAGTTAGCAGACATTTATCTCTCAGGATAAGGGTAAACCTGCAACGTTAAGTCATATCGGACGAAGAATGAAATGATGTTCAAATGAGTACAGGGAACACAAAGCTTAGAGTTAGCAGACATTTATCTCTCAGGAGAAGGGTAAACCGGCAACGTTAAGTTATATCGGACGAAGAATGAAATGATTTTCAAAAGAGTACAGGGTACATTGAGTTTAGAGTTCCCAGGCATTCGTCTTTCAGGATAAGGGTAAACCTCCAACGTTAAGTCATATCGGACGATGAACCAAATGATGTTCAAATGAGTACAGGGTACATAGAGCTTAGAGTTACTAGACATTCATCTTTCAGGATAAGGGTAAACCTCCAAAGTTAAGTCATATCGGACGATGAATGAAATGATGTTCAAATGAGAACAGGGTTCATAGAACTTAGAGTTACCAGACATTTATCAATCAGGATAAGGGTAAACCTGCAACGTTGTCATATCGGACGATGAATGAAATGATGTTCAAATGAGAACAGGGTACATAGAGCTTAGAGTTACCAGATATTGATCTTTCAGGATAAGGGTAAACCTGCAACGCTGTCATATCGGACGATGAATGAAATGATGTTCAAATGAGAACAGGGTTCATAGAACTCAGAGTTACCAGACATTGATCATTCAGGATAAGGGTAAACCTGCAACGTTGTCATATCGGACGATGAATGAAATGATGTTCAAATGAGAACAGGTTACATAGAGCTTAGACTTACCAGACATTCATCTTTCAGGATAAGGGAAAATTTCGGGAAAAAACCTTGTCCAGTTAACTCACCCTGACCGAGATTCGAACTCGGGACCTCTTGAACGTGAGGCAGACACTCTACCACCACGCTACCGAGGCGGGCTTAGAGTTACAACGACGGGTTAGTAATTCTAATAATTTAGGCATGACTACTAATATAATTTAATCAACTTCTTGCCAATCCGAAAATTAAAACTAAAGTAGGTATTAAACTTTCTTAAAATGAAATTACTCTGAATTGAAAATGAAAATATAGGTTAGATATTTACATTTTCTCTTATTAATTTAAAATTTTTTCATGATGTTTGTTGATAATGAGTTGTTCGTTTTAATTCTTATATACCATTTTGCTATTTTGCATATATTTAAAAATGTAATCTATAAGAACCTGAATTTTGATTCATTACATGATGTCATTTGTTAAGTGAAAATTAAATTCAACGTATTGTTTCGAACTTCGCTTCGCTAACAATAGAATAAAGACATCTATATTGCTGCTTTAGAACATTTGCATAAGCTCTAAAATATCAAATACACATAATGAATGTCTTAATGAAAGAACTGCCTGCAGTAAAATAATAGGTATTACTTCCCAAATGTTATGTTTACAGGCATGCGTAATGTGGATATGAACATGCGTCCGCCTAGAGTAGGCCCAATGGAGCCAGGCGTTTTCGGTCCTGTTGGACATTATCCAAGGCAGCTCTCTCCCTACAACCCTACATCAGTTTCTTCATCCACCATTCCCAGTCCCCAGATGCTTTTCGACTGGAATCGCTGCAAAGGTAAGCTATTCTAACATTAGAGCCTCCATTTAGCATTGCGTAGTAGTTTTAAGATACACTACAATGGTGTAACTGTGTATTTCAGTTTTAATTCATTGCTAAGGTAAGAAAAATAAACTTAATCAAGCTTATCTGCCATCATAAGAAAGAGCACATCATTACGCGATACTTCTGTTACTGAAAAGTAGGCCTTTTACTGTTAGACATGAATAATCTCTGTAAAGTGTCAAATTATCTCTACCAGAGTCAATATAGCAGCTCAAACAGAAGAATAAAGTTAAAATTTTCGATACAAAAACAGATAACCTGCTCTGATATAGTGTCAAAGACATTATATGATAATTTTAGTTAATTGATGGAAATTAATCATTTCTTCACACTAGCCGTGTATCGGCTAAGGTTTTAGATAGAGTCAACCTGAAAAATTCAATGTCATGGTAGCTCAATTGGTAAGAGCGACTGGGCGGAAACCCGGAGATTCGTGGTTCATATCCCGTCCATGACATTTAATTTTTCAGATTTAGTCTGTCTAATTATATTATAATCTCTTTGACCATCGATTACCACCTGGATATCTTAATCCGATATTCAGTTTTTATTTAGTTATCTGAAAAACAAGAAACAAACATACGACATCTATAATGTACAGAAATATATTTTATTATTTTGGTTTTAAAAAGGCTTTCAACTAACATCCACTCCAGACGTACGTTATCGGTCCTGTTGGAGGCTATCCGAGGCAGCTCTTTCTCTACAACCCTACACATCGTCCTTCGTCCACCATTCCCAGTTTCCAGATGCTTTTCTACTGGAAAAGCTGCAAATGTAAGCTATCCTAACATTAGAGCCTCCATTTAACAGGTTATATTGACGTCTTTCCTGTAAAGAGCGATGAGTTATTCTGCACACTTGGACCACAGACTAGATGATTTTAGTATCTGTGATTTCTCTGAAGAATATGCTAAAATAATTTCCTCGGAAATATTCCTAACTCCCTTTGAACTACACCATTTCTTAAAACAAACGTTCGACATAAACTGCAGATGACTTTTGTGGCAGCAAATTAAGATTAGCAATTAGAGCTTCTTCTCGAATTTCTTCGGTTATAAAACTTTCCTCGCCTGAATCACTCATTTTGACATACAGTTTACCATTTGTTATTTTTGCATCACCATAGTTACGATACTTCGCTAATCAAAGCGTCCAGTATCTACTCAGACCGAGTAAACTCATCGATTCTAAATCGTTTGTAAAATCAATATTGTTATAATTGATATTTCAAGTCGACTTTTTCTTAGGTAACAGGTAAAATTACGTATGGTGCAGTCGAGGTTTGACGTTTATCATTCTCTCGGTGCTAACGCCTCGGGCATTACATTTTTCACTGATATAGTGTGATCCAAATAAAACTGAACCATTTCAACAGGTCATAACTTTTGAATCAATAACAGTACAGACATGCAACTTTGGGAGAATATAATACGCAATTGGGAGATTACATTACACTATTTACATCTCAGAGAAACTGTAGGAAGTGTCCTCCACCAGCATCTATACGTGTTACGACTGTACCGACTAAAGCTTATATGGGTATCTTCAAGACATTTGTGGAGCAGCTGGATGATATCGAATTGAGAGAAGGTTGTTTCCAGCAAGATAGAGAAACATGCCATACATCTAACGACACCATGGGACTTTTAGCCAGTTTCTTTGATAATCGAATAATCTCAAAAGGTCTGTAGCCCCCAGATCCCCTGACCTAACCTCACCGGAGTTTTTCTTGTGGGGGGTATCTAAAAAATAGGGTGTACAAGAATAGACCACGGACAATTGATGTTCTCAAGGAATCCATTCGAACCGAAATAAGTAACACTGGCGAGGATACTCTCAGTAAAACTTCAGAGAATATGGTGAGATGAGTAACAAACATGTATAGATGCTGGTGGAGGACATTTCCAATTGTTTCTATGAGATGTAAATAGTGTAATGTAATCTCCCAATTGTGTATTATATTCTCCCAAAGTTGCACATGTGTCCTATTATTGGTTCAAAGGTTATGGTCTATTGAAATAGTTCAATTTTATTTGGGTCACACTATATCAGCTTACCCCCAAGTCCCACAAATAACGATTTCGTGACCTTACAAAATGACAAAGGAACAGCCAATAAATTATTCACTTATTACTTTTGTTACATTAGTCACGGAGTAATGACATAGTTAACTTCAGTAATGGTTTTGTTTTGAGTGTCTTTGGCAATAAAGCAGGTTATATTGAAGTCTTCCCTATAAAGAGCGATGAGTTAGTCTGAATGCGACAAAGTGGAAGTGTCTCATATACATTAACGACAGATAATCACAAACTGCGGTACCTCTGATTGTTTAACAATCTTTTGCACAATTCTTCCTCGGTATTTTTATTGCATATATTTTTGTCTTTACAGCGCCTTGCGAGTTTTTAAGTGTCTGGTGCAATATGAAGCACAAGACTACAGACAAGAGCAACTAATCCGGTTATTTCGCCTAGTAGATGATAAAATCCTACAAAATCGAAAGTATACATTCTGGAAATTACCTATATACTTATTTAACATAATATAAATAGATCTTTAAGTTGCGGCATAGTTTCGGAAACTATACAAATGTTAACAACTGTTACACCATTGAAAAATACTAGTCCTCCTGAGGGATTTTGACCATAAAACAGCTCCTAATTTCAAGAAACATCTTAGCTGTCACATTGTTCTTCAAGACGGTGACGACAGGATGCTCGAAACGTTGGTTTTATCAAATACGACGCATCCAATTCCGGATAGCCAAGATATTGCCAAATAAAAATATTTTCAAAGATTCTGCACTTCAATCGAAACATCAGTTCATATGAGAACATACTTGTGTAGACTTTCTTCTAATCTTGTCCTACAAGCAGTTTTTGAAATAGCAAAAATTTCATTGATTGACCTTTGATGGATTATATCTTTTCCTCTTTGTCATCATCTCATTTTTTGTAACTAAAAGGATCTTCTTTTTGTGGAGACACCAACTATATGTGTTTACTGTTATATCTAAATTAGAAAACAATCATTTATTCACACTGACATGCCAATCCGAAAGACATGACTGAAAGAACAAGAAACGTTTTTGGGCTTTATGTCTTTAAATTAGAATTTGTGTGTTTAAAGTGAAAAATGCTAACTCTATTTCAGAGAATAAATTTTGGGTGTTACATGATAATCTCTTATTGCATCAAGGGCCCATAAACAACGCAATTAGAGATAGTGTTACACAGTCCCTTTTATCAATGTACGATGTCGATGACTACTTCTAATTCACTTCTAATTCATTATTAGACGTCATTAAGAAATCTTCTGACGCACATTCAAATCACTATTTACTACAGTAACTACTTGAGAGCACCACTGAGCTATACCTATTAGTTTAACCATCATAATATTATATGTGGTGCCGACAGATGGTGCGGATGCAAGCACATTATAAATTCTGTGCAGCGTTGTTTGTCCCTATGCAGCGGCACTTCCACCTCGCCCAAGAGTGGTGCAAACGTTGGCGAGCGTCTGTTGATCCGGACAAGAGTTATGCAAACTGCTTCACAAAACGCCACATCCCCAATGACTGCCCCACATTTTGTTTCCGAGTTCGAAGAATTGAATGGGAAGGTTCCGTCATCTACCTGGGAGTGATAAAGGTTTGGATAAAAATCTTACTTTCACTCAAAGCACCCTCGTTACGTCTCTCGGGGAATATAGTCCCACAGAACGCCGCTTCTGGCGTAATCGAGTACTCCACATGGCATGTGGGCACCCGAGATTACACTGGAGAACCCTCTAACAGCAGCAAAGGCTGAGCTCCACAATATTTCCACTTAGAGAGTAATTGGCATCTAAATTAACCAGGCAGAATGTTTTACTCCTAGGTACACCAAGGTGTAATGGGTACTGTGTTCTACCACAATAACTTGGAGGGGCAACAAGCACCCTCGTGACCACTATCAACCTAAAACCAAACAATTTACCATAGAAAACCTTACCCGAAAATTTTCCTACCTGCGTAAAAACCCTATTGAGGGTGGGCACGCAGCAAAATTACTTAGTCTTATCAAAGCCTGCCAGCAGTGGCGGATGATCAGTATGTACGAGTGAATAAATATAGTAGAGAAAACATATCAGTGCTAAACATTAAGATTTTTTTGAGAATAGTTTGTTGAAGAAGGGTAGAATAGGTAATACAGGATATTTCTCTTTACTTTCCTGCATAAAGCCCAAATTATTATCAACCGCAACAATTATTAAATTTACAATGTACTATTGGTTTTAGATTCCATAGTTGAAAACATCTTCAGTTCTAATAAAACCTTCCATTTCTCAGTTTCATATCTTTATAATCAATTTGGATCGACCTGAGACTCGTATCTTTTTAAGTAATTAATTTATTAAACGCATGAATTAATGTACAGTAAAAGCAAATATAATTTATTGCTAAAACGCTTAAAATGTTCTATTAGTTGAATTATGAAAAGATATTTAATTACATGCTCACTTTCTTCTCGGGCAACAAGCCAGGTAAAAAGACGATTAGGCATCGACGTTTCGAGAGTGTGCATCTCTCCCATCATCAGGATATTTATAAAATGTTATAACTACAAATGAAATACAACTATAAACAATGACAAAACACTATGAAAATTCTCATTACTGAACAAAAGACTGTTTTCAGTAAATTAAATGCCAGGTCAGGATTTGGCGTGAGTATAGAAAATTGTGCCAAAGAAACGTAACTACTTAAATTGAATATCAAGCTGTATTGATCTTTGCTTCTTAAATAGACGGATTTCCATTTTCAAGGCCGGTTTCCAAGAGGAGCTGAACTGAAATCCAGCATTACGGTTATGCGTGCTCCTTTCAGAGGAAATGGCCAAAGCCTCCTTAATTCTCCGCTCCCAGTAACTGTTGCATTTTACCAAGATTTTCGTTTCCCGAAAACTGGCTGTACGGTCATTATGGCAGCCCAGACTTCTCACGTTGCAACCTGAGCATTGTTTTGATAACGACCGTAGAACCAATTTTCGGGAGACGACTCTCTGGGCGAAATGCAACAGTTACTGGGAGCGAAGAATTAAGGAGGCTTTGGCCATTTCCTCTGAAAGGAGCACACTAAATCGTGATGCTGGATTTCAGTTCAGCTCCTCTTGGAAACCGGCCTTGAAAATGGAAATCCGTCTATTTAAGAAGCAAAGATCAATACAGCTTGATATTCAATTTAAGTAGTTACGTTTCTTTGGCACAATTTTCTCTACTCACGCCATCTCCTGACCTGACATTTAATTTACTGAAAACAGTCTTTTGTTCAGTAATGAGAATTTTCATAGTGTTTTGTCATTGTTTATAGTTGTATTTCATTTGTAGTTATAACATTTTATAAATATCCTGATGATGGGAGAGATGCACACTCTCGAAACGTCGATGCCTAATCGTCTTTTTACCTGGCTTGTTGCCCGAGAAGAAAGTGAGCATATTCGTCACCGGGAAAGCTTCAGGTCTTATTTTAGTTAATTTCATATTTTTATGTGAAACACAACTTGCAGCAGGTTATGCTGAACACCTATGCTTAGTTTTACGCCTGTAACTGTAAGTAGAAATAAAGATTTAACTCCTTCATAACCTTTATCAGCCATTAGACACGTATCTCCTGCAGAAGGACTTTGTACACCGCAGGTGCTGCTTTCGTGATCAGTTCAATAGGAAGATACACATAAGTAACTCACTTCTTACTGATAACTGATGTGTCATATAAGCCTGACATAATATCTGAAGCTCTCATAAAGTACAGTCATGCTACTTGCGCACTACAGTCTTTAAAAAATGCAAATGTATTTAGTCAACATTTAGAATGCCTTATGACCTTGGTATTAACATCCAAACTTGTAATAAATAATTGCAATATATGCACCTAGTATCGCTTTGAGGTTCTGTTTGTATCTCTTGCTACAGTTAAGGGAAAAATTGGAAAAAAATCTGCATATCTAATGACTCGGTTTCTGGAATCTATACCAGGCCTCATTGTACTAAGTTTATTTTTATCTTTATTCAATTCAATTTTCAAAACAAATTACATAAATTAGTTGCATTTTGCTGATATAATCTACTTTCTGTCTTAACTAAGCCTACAGGTTCCTGAACTCCAGTAATCTTACAACCTAAAAACAGTCTTTCTTCTATTTTGTTTCTACTCCAACAAAATAAATCAAATCTACGCTTCTACTGCTGCTTTAATTGGTATAAAAACTACGAAAGACTGTTTCCTACAATTTTAAATTTCCTCTTCTGCAAATGTTTTCCAAAGCTTCCTCCTACTTTTATCAGTAGATAGAGCTGGTTCGTCAGGTCCAGATATCCCTCTTGCTATCTTTCCTCTTCTACATATTTACTTGTACCTGTGCGCTCTGATTTTCTCTATATACCTCCTCTGGCCCTCCTGGGGTTCTCCGTTCGGTGGCTTCTGCTCTTCCTTTTTTTTTACGTCCTGCAACGTTAAGTCATATCGGACCATGAATGGAATGTTTGAACTGATGCTCAAATGAGCCCGGGGCCCATAGAGCTCAGTTTAGAGCTACCAGACATTCATCTTTCAGGATAAGGGTAAACCTGCAACCTTAAGTCATATCGGATGATGAATGAAATGATGTTCAAATGATCACAGGGTACATAGAGCTTAGAGTTTCCAGATATTCATCGTTCAGGATACGGGAATACCTGTGACGTTAAGTCATATCGGACGATGTATAAAATGATGTTCAAATGAGAACAGGGTACATAGAGCTTAGAGTTACCAGACATTCATCTTTCAGCTTAAGAGAAAATCACCAACGTTAAGTCATATCGGACGACGAATGAGTTTGCAGACATTTATCTTTCAGGATAAGGGGGAAAAAAGCCGCATCCCGGTAACTCAGCGTGAGAGATTTTAACTCGGGCTTCCTAAACGTGAGGCAGACACGCTACTTGACACTACAGAGGGGGGCTACTCGCTGGTGTTAAGCTACTCGAGTCGTATTCTAGAGGTGGCGAATTCGATCCTCGTCGATGGCATGTTGACTTTGGTTATTCATGGGCGTTAGTTAACTGCTATGTGTCTCAACACCGCAATGTATCTAGATGTAAAATACTACTTCAGTGGCGTCTTATCAGTCCAGAGTGGCCTTGACGGGACGTAAATCTACGATACCGGACCACCGACATTAATCTCCTTCTAGGGAAGGAGAAACTAAACATTTTTACGCCCGAAAAGAAATGCATATCTTCTCGTTGGCTCTGAAATTGTGATCTCTCGAACTGGACCACGGAGGACGTCTGCAATGGTTTTTATGATCATTATATTCATAGGAGAAAGCTAAAGAATATCACAGCACTCCCGATGTTTAATATATTTTTTATGACAAATGTGTTTCTTAATTTTTCTGGTATGAACCTCAGAAGTGCTTTTCTTTGGGTATTTTTCTATAACTCGTTAACTGTAATATACAACATGTTGTTGTACAAAAAGTGGAGTTGTTACATAATAATTTATATCAAACATATTCTCTGTGTGCGGGCAACTGGCGATTTCCAATATTTTCCTTGTACTTTGCCTGAATTACCAATACTTACATTTTTTTAAACGAGATGTCATTCAGTTTTTGATAGAACAATTCGTAAGGAGTAGAGAAAATTAAGTGACAATAACTGGTGAATTTATTCCATTTATATGCCGTCTTTAACCTTTATGCCCGCCTCGGTAGCGTAGATGGTAGCAGGTCCGCCTCACGTTTAGGAGGTCCCATGTTCTCGGTCAGGGTCATTTACCTGGATAAGGTTTTTTCCGGGGTTTTCGCTTATCCTAAAAGGCGACTCTCCGGTAACTGTAAGGTCAGTGGACCCTGGGCTAATTTGAGCATCATTTTTTCATCGTCCAATACGACTTAACGTTGGAGGACGTAAATTACAACAACAACAAAAATTTCTAGGGTCAAATCTTCAATTTTCTATGCAAATGTTCAGTCGCTTACAGTGATGTTGGTATTTGGTCGATATTATCGTTGTACAGTTTAATACGCCTCATACTTCCACAGTCTAGAGACCAATCTGGTTAAAGAAAAGTTCTCAACCAGGTGTCGAACACGGTACCTCTGGATCTGAAGATTATCATACGAGAGAGGCGGTCGAGGCTAGATCCATATCAGCTCCAGGTCACAATGATACTCATGCGTCATCTATTCAGTATGTTTTGAGAGCATATTTTTCAACTTTGAAAGCTCACGTTACATATTAACAATCTCAAATTTGTAATTTAAGACTAAAATCATTTCTAGTCATAATAATTTAGTAAATATATACGAGGGCTGTTCAATAAAGAATGATCACAGTTCTTTTTTGACAACGTATCTTTACCCATTCTCATAATTTTGATGGTCCTTCTCAAGTGCAATGCCGTTGTCTGAGCGTTTCTGCCAGTCTTCACAGACATGGTGGAAACCAGTTTTTGAGAGATCCTGCAATATGGCCTCCGCAGCTTTCACCACTGCTTATGATGAGGGATATTGCGTCCCACGAAGGCGTTTCTTCAAGTTAGGGAATAGAAAAAAAGTCACATGGGGCTAAATCCGGACTATGGGGAGGGTGAGGGATGCACTTCACGTTGATTTTTACAAGATATTCAGCAACAATATTGGCAATATGCGGCTACGCATTATCATGGTGCAGCATCCAGCCTGCTTCACGGAAATGTGCTCTTTTTCGCCTGATATGGACTTGCAATGTTTTCAGGACATCCCTGTAGTATTGTCCAGTTACTGATGTGTGTGCTGGTTCAACATGCTGATAAACCATTCCATGAATATCAAAGAATGAGATAACCATAACTTTCCGAGCAGAGGCAACCACTTTTACTTTTTTGGAGGTTAGTGATGATGGAGATTTCCACACTGAGCTTTGCTGTTTGCTCTCAGGATCAAAATGATATAACCAAGTTTCATCAGCAGTGATTACGTTTGAAAGAAACTCCGGATCTTCCGCTAACGTCAACTTTAACTGCATGTTACCTCCATTGCAGCGGTAGGCGATACTGAACATGTCTCAACTTGCCTGGTTCTCATAGGCGGGAACTAGGAGTGCCAACAATGAAACTACTACGGCGTATTTGTTTCACATTAAGCTAATAGAATATAATAAGATTGAATTTTAGTGCGAAAAATTATGACCTTAAAAAATTATGTTCATTCTTTATTGAGCAGCCGTCGTACTTTTTAAAGCTCGCTAATTAAGTGAATGTTGTGGAAACTGCATATTTAGCTGCCTACAATTTGGGTTTTAAAGACTTAAAATCCAAGTTCTGACATCAAAAAGGTCTGATTGGTTGTTTATTTTGACGGATTAATAGAATAGCTACGATATGTTATCTTGAAGAGGAGTATGATGTGTATGGCGTTTAGACAAATAAGCCAACGATTACTAGTTCAGTCTTCAGTCCATTAAATGTCCACGGAAACTAATGCTTCGTCCTGTTCTGAGAGATGCATTTTCAGGTGCAAAACTGACTGCGAGCGAATGATCTATTATCAGCTTTATGGATTCCATTTTTTTCTGGAAGTTGGAATTTGAGATCGCAATCAAACATTTCTACTGTAGACTTTTTGTGACTTAAGTTACATTATTGAAATGTTATACATAGTATCAACAAATATAACTTGATTTGTTCTTTAATATAGTGCTGCTAGTTATTCTGATTCCTTCAAAGGAACGAGCCTAAAGACATTTTCAATAACAAAAATTAACTTAAAAGTATAATAATGATGATAATGATGATGGTGATGATGGAAGAGATTATACAGATTAGGTGATCCCGAAGTGAGGAAGATAGATGATAGGAACGTTAGCAATGAATCAATTAAAACAATAACTTATGGCACAACAACCCTTAAGGGTCAAGGCCTGTCAACCCAACTGCCGGCCTCACGCCACATACTCTAGGCAGAGGTGGGTGATCATCCAACCAATACGGGGAGAAGATGTGGTCAGCATCTCGGTGTCCCAGCCGGCAAATTGGCCTTTCAGGCCAGGGTTCGCTACCTAACGTAGCTCCT
Organism: Mantis religiosa; assembly: GCA_030765055.1. Taxonomy (NCBI): domain Eukaryota; kingdom Metazoa; phylum Arthropoda; class Insecta; order Mantodea; family Mantidae; genus Mantis; species Mantis religiosa. Next base: position 198,306,481 of record CM060950.1, on the reverse strand, counting down.
GAGTTTCCTTACGATGCTGAAAGGACAACAGGCCCTACACCAGGACATAAAATACGCATACTCCAGGGTGGGATCGATCCCACGCAGCTAACCAAAGGAAGACGCCTTCCACTACGCCAAGGCGCAGGACGAAGGAAGCAATTAGTGAAATAAGAATTCGAGTAAACCGGAGAAAACCTATCCAGACATCTTTTTGTGTTCAACAGACTGGAGAAAAAAGAAAATATCGTCTAGGTAGCGTAAATGGAAACGTGTCTGCCTCAGGTTCAAGAGGTCCCTAGTTCGAATCTCGGTCAGAGTGAGTTACATGGATAAGGTTTTTTACAGGGTTTACCCTTATTCTTAAAGAAGAATATCGGGTAGCTCTAAGCTCTATGAGCCCTGGACTCATTTGAGCATCATTTCACCCATTTCATTCACCGTCCGATATGACTTAAAAAAGTTAAAGGACGTACATTACACACACAAGTTAAGGGCAGTATTAGAGTGATAACTTTTTTTTTTGTGTAATTTGACGTCCTCCAACGTTAAGTCACATCGAACGATCAGTGGAATGGGTGAAATGATGCTCAAATAATTCCAGGGTACATAGAGCTTTCCATTACCCGACATTCATCTTTCAGGATAAGGGAAAATTTCGGGAAAAAACCTTGTCCAGTTAACTCACCCTGACCGAGATTCGAACTCGGGACCTCTTGAACGTGAGGCAGACACTCTACCACCACGCTACCGAGGCGGGCTTAGAGTTACAACGACGGGTTAGTAATTCTAATAATTTAGGCATGACTACTAATATAATTTAATCAACTTCTTGCCAATCCGAAAATTAAAACTAAAGTAGGTATTAAACTTTCTTAAAATGAAATTACTCTGAATTGAAAATGAAAATATAGGTTAGATATTTACATTTTCTCTTATTAATTTAAAATTTTTTCATGATGTTTGTTGATAATGAGTTGTTCGTTTTAATTCTTATATACCATTTTGCTATTTTGCATAGATTTAAAAATGTTATCTATAAGAACCTGAATTTTGATTCATTACATCTCATTTGTTAAGGGAAAATTAAATTCAACGTATTGTTTCGAACTTCGCTTCGCTAACAATAGAATAAAGACATCTATATTGCTGCTTTAGAACATTTGCATAAGCTCTAAAATATCAAATACACATATTGAATGTCTTAATGAAAGAAATGCCTGCAGTAAAATAATAGGTATTACTTCCCAAATGTTATGTTTACAGGCATGCGTAATGTGGATATGAACATGCGTCCGCCTCGAGTAGGCCCAATGGAGCCAGGCGTTTTCGGTCCTGTTGGACATTATCCAAGGCAGCTCTCTCCCTACAACCCTACATCTGTTTCTTCATCCACCATTCCCAGTTCCCAGATGCTTTTGGACTGGAAAAGCTGCAAAGGTAAGCTATTCTAACATTAGAGCCTCCATTTAACATCGCGTAGTAGTTTTAAGATACACTACAATGGTGCTACTGTGTATTTCAGTTTTAATTCATTGCTAAGGTAAGAAAAATAAACTTAATCAAGTTTATCTGCCATCATAAGAAAGAGCGCATCATTACGCGACACTTCTGTTACTGAAAAGTAGACCTTTTACTGTTAGACATGAATAATCTCTGTAAAGTGTCAAATTATCTCTACCAGAGTCAATATAGCAGCTCAAACAGAAGAATAAAGTTAAAATTTTTGAGACAAAAACACATCGCCTGCTCTGATATAGTGTCAAAGACATTATATCATAATGTTAAGTTAATTGATGGAATTATGGAATTGATGGAAATTAATCATTTCTTCACACTAGCCGTGTATCGGCTAAGGTTTTAGATAGAGTTAACCTGAAAAATTCAATGTCATGGTAGCTCAATGGGTCAGAGCGACTGGGCGGAAACCAGGAGATTCGTGGTTCATATCGCGTCCATGACATTTAATTTTTCAGATTAACTCTGTCTAATTATATTATAATCTCTTTCACTATCGATTACCTCCTGGATGTCTTAATCCGATATTCAGTTTTTATTTAGTTATCTGAAAAACAAGAAACAAACATACGACATCTATAATGTACAGAAATATATTTTATTATTTTGGTTTTAAAAAGGCTTCAACTAACATCCACTCCAGACATACGTTATCGGTCCTGTTGGAGGCTATCCGAGGCAGCTCTTTCTCTACAACCCTACACATCGTCCTTCGTCCACCATTCCCAGTTTCCAGATGCTTTTCTAATGGAAAAGCTGCAAATGTAAGCTATCCTAACATTAGAGCCTCCATTTAACAGGTTATATTGACGTCTTTCCTGTAAAGAGCGATGAGTTAGTCTGAACACTTGGACCACAGACTAGATGATTTTAGTATCTGTGATTTCTCTGAAAAAATATGCTAAAATAACTTCCTGGGAAATATTCGTAACTCCCTTTGAACTACACCATTTCTTAAAAGAAACATTCGACATAAACTGCAGCTGACTTTTGTGGCAGCAAATTAAGATTAGCAATTAGAGCTTCTTCTCGAATTTCTTCGGTTATAAAACTTTCCTCGCCTGAATCACTCATTTTGACATACAGTTTACCATTTGTTATTTTTGCATCACCATAGTTACGATACTTCGCTATTCAAAGCGTCCAATATCTACTCAGAACGAGTAAACACATCGATTCTAAATCGTTTGTAAAATCAATATTATTATAATTGATATTTCAAGTCTATTTTTTCTTAGGTAACAGATAAAATTACGTATGGTGCAGGCGTGGTTTAACGTTCATCATTCTCTCGGTGCTAACGCCTCGTGCATTACATTTTTCACTGATATAGTGTGATCCAAATAAAACTGAACCATTTCAATAGGTCATAACTTTTGAATCAATAACAGCACAGACGTGCAACTTTGGGAGAATATAATACGCAATTGGGAGATTACATTACACTATTTACATCTCATAGAAAATGTAGGAAGTGTCCTCCATCAGCCTCTATACGTGTTACGACTGTAGCCACTAAAGCTTATATGGGTATCTTCAAGACATTTGTGGAGCAGCTGGATGATATCGAATTGAGAGAAGGTTATTTCCAGCAAGATAGAGAAACGTGCCATACATCTAATGACACCATGGGGCTTATAGCCAGTTTCTTTGATAATCGAATAATCTCCAAAGGTCTGTAGCCCCCAGATCCCCTGGCCTAACCTCACCGGAGTTTTTCTTGTAGGGGGTATCTAAAAATAGGGTGTACAAGAATAGACCGCGGACAATTGATGTTCTCAAGGAATCCATTCGAACCGAAATAAGTAACACTGGCGAGGATACTTCAGTAAAACTTCAGAGAATATGGTGAGATGAGTAACATACATGTGTAGATGCTGTTGGAGGACACTTCCAGCAGTTTCTCTGAGATGTAAATAGTGTAATGTAATCTCCCAATTGTGTATTATATTATCCCAAAGTTGCACATGTGTCCTATTATTAGTTCAAAGGTTATGGTCTATTGAAATGGTTCAGTTTTATTTGGGTCACACTATATAAGCTTACGCCCTTGTCCCACAAATAACTATTTCGTGGCCTTAAAAATGACAAAGGAACAGCCAATATATTATTCACTTGTTACCTTTGTTACATTAGTCACGGAGTAATGACGTAGTTAACTTCAGTAATGGTTTTGTTTTGAGTTTCTTTGACAATAAAGCAGGTTATATTGACGTCTTCCCTATAATGAGCGATGAGTTGGTCTGAATGCGACAAAGTAGAAGTGACTCATATTCATTAACGACAGATAATCACAAACTGCGGTGCTTCTGACTGTTTAACAATCTTTTGAACAACTCTTCCTCGGTATTTTTATTGCATATATTATTGTCTTTACAGCGCCTTGCGGGTTTTTAAGTATCTTGTGCAATATGAAGCACAAGACTACAGACAAGTGCAACTAATCCGGTTATTTCGCCTAGTAGATGATAAAATCCTACAAAATCGAAAGCATACATTCTGGAAATTACCTATATACTTATTTAACATAATGTAAATAGAGCTTTAAGTTGCGGCATAGTTTCGGAAACTATACAAATGTTAACAACTGCTTCACCATTGAAAAATACTATTCTTCCTGAGGGATTTTGACCATAATAGAGCTCCAAATTTCAAGAAATATCTTAACTGTGACTTTGCTCTTGAAGTCGGCGGCGAGAGGATGGCCGAAACGTTGGTTTTACCAAATACGACGCGGCAATATCCGGATAGCCAAGATATTGCCAAATAAAAATATTTTCAAAGATTCTGCACTTAAATCGAAACATCAGTTCATATGAGAACATACTTGTGTAGACCCTCTTCTAATCTTGTCCTACAAGCAGTTTGTGAAAAATAAATGTGTTCATTGATTGACCTTTGATGGATTATATCTTTTGCTCTTTGTCATCATCTCATTTTTTGGCCTAAAAGGATCTTCTTTTTGTGGAGACACCAACGATATGTTTTTACTGTTCTATCTAAATTAGAAAGCAATTATTTATTCACACTGACATGCCAATCCTAAAGACATGACTGAAAGAACAAGAAACGTTTTGGGCTTTATGTCTTTAAATTAGAATTTTTGTGTTTAAAGTGAAAAATGCTAACTCTATTTCAGAGATTAAATTATATTAGTAGTCATGCTAAAATTATTAGAATTACTAACACGTCGTTATCACTCTAAGCCCGACTCGGTGGCGTGGTGGTAGTGTGTCTGCCTCACGTTCAAGAGGTCCCGAGTTCGAATCTCGGTCAGGGTGAGTTACCTGGACCTTATTTCTTCCGGGGTTTTCCCTTATCCTGAAAGATGAATGTCGGGTAACTGTAAGCTCTATGGACCCTGGGATCATTTGAGCATCATTTCACCCATTCCACTCATCGCCCGATATGACTTAACGTTGGAGGACGTAAAATTACAACAACAAAAAAAGTTATCACTCTAATAATGCCCTTAAACTTTTTTGTGTGTGTAATGTACGTCCTTTAACTTTTTAAAGTCATATCGGACGGTGAATGAAATGGGTGAAATGATTCTCAAATGAGTCCAGCGCTCATAGAACTTACAGCTACCCGACCTTCGTCGTAAAGAATAAGGGAAAACCCGGTATAAAGCTTTATGCAGGTAACTCAACCTGACCGAGATTCGAACTCAGGACCTCTTGAACGTGAGGCAGACACTCTACCACCATGCTACCGAGGCGGGCTTAGAGTGATAACGACGTGATAGTAATTCTAATAATTTAAGCATGACTACTAATATAATTTAATCAACTTCTTGCCAATCCGAAAATTAAAACTAAAGTTGGCATTAAAATTTCTTAAAATGAAATTACTCTGAATTGAAAATGAAAATATCAGTTAGATATCTACATTTTCTTTTATTAATTTAAATTTTTTCATAAAGTTTGTTAATAATGAATTGTTCGTTGTAATTCTTATATACCATTTTGCTATTTGGCATACATTTAAAAATGTTATCTATAAGAACCTGAATTTTGATTCATTACATGATCTCATTTGTTAAGGGAAAATTAAATGCAACGTATTGTTTCGAACTTCGCTTCGCTAACAATAGAATAAAGACATCTATATTGCTGCTTTAAAACATTTGCATAAGCTCTAAAATATCAAATACACATATTGAATGTCTTAATGAAAGAAATGCCTGCAGTAAAATAATAGGTATTACTTCCCAAATGTTATGTTTACAGGCATGCGTAATGTGGATATGAACATGCGTCCGCCTCAAATAAGCCCAATGGAGCCAGGAGCTTTCGGTCCTTTTGGACATTATCCAAGGCAGCTCTCTCCCTACAACCCTACATCAGTTTCTTCATCCACCATTCCCAGTTCCCAGATGCTTTTCGACTGGAAAAGCTGCAAAGGTAAGCTATTCTAACATTAGAGCCTCCATTTAACATCGCGTAGTAGTTTTAAGATACACTAAAATAGTGTAACTGTGTATTTCAGTTTTAATTCATTGCTAAGGTAAGAAAAATAAACTTAATCAAGTTTATCTGCCATCATAAGAAAGAGCACATCATTACGCAATACTTCTGTTACTGAAAAGTAGACCTTTTACTGTTAGACATGAATAATCTCTGTAAAGTGTCGAATTATCTCTACCAGAGTCAATATAGCAGCTCAAACAGAAGAATAAAGTAAAAATTTTCGAATCAAAAACACATCGCCTGCTCTGATATAGTGTCAAAGACATTATATCACAATTTAAGTTAATTGATGGAAATTAATCATTTCTTCACACTAGCCGTGTATCGGCTAAGGTTTTAGATAGAGTCAACCTGAAAAATTCAATGTCATGGTAGCTCAATGGGTAAGAGCGACTGGGCGGAAACCAGGAGATTCGTGGTTCATATCCCGTCCATGACATTTAATTTTTTAGATTAACTCTGTCTAATTATATTATAATCTCTTTGACTATCGATTACCTCCTGGATGTCTTAATCCGATATTCAGTTTTTATTTAGTTATCTGAAAAACAAGAAACAAACATACGACATCTATAATGTACAGAAATATATTTTATTATTTTGGTTTTAAAAAGGCTTTCAACTAACATCCACTCCAGACATACGTTATCGGTCCTGTTGGAGACTATCCGAGGCAGCTCTTTCTCTACAACCATACACATCGTCCTTCGTCCGCCATTCCCAGTTTCCAGATGCTTTTTTACTGGAAAACCTGCAAATGTAAGCTATCCTAACATTAGAGCCTCCATTTAACAGGTTATATTGACGTCTTTCCTGTAAAGAGCGATGAGTTAGTCTGAACACTTGGACCACAAACCGGATGATTTAAGTATCTGTGATTTCTCTGAAAAATATGCTAAAATAACTTCCTCGGAAATATTCCTAACTCCCTTTGAACTACACCATTTCTTAAAACAAACGTTCGTCATAAACTGCAGATGACTTTTGTGGCAACAAATTAAGATTATCAATTAGAGCTTCTTCTCGAATTTCTTCGGTTATAAAACTTTCCTCGCCTGAATCACTCATTTTGACATACAGTTTACCATTTGTTATTTTTGCATCACCATAGTTACGATACTTCGCTAATCAAAGCGTCCAGTATCTACTCAGACCGAGTAAACTCATCGATTCTAAATCGTTTGTAAAATCAATATTATTATAATTGATATTTCAAGTCTATTTTTTCTTAGAGAACAGATAAAATTACGTTTGGTGCAGGCGAGGTTTAACGTTCATCATTTCCTCGGTGCTAACGCCTCGTGCATTACATTTTTCACTGATATAGTGTGATCCAAATAAAACTGAACCATTTCAATAGGTCATAACTTTTGAATCAATAACAAAACAGACGTGCAAATTTGTGAGAATATAATACGCAATTGGGAGATTACATTACACTATTTACATCTCAGAGAAAATGTAGGAAGTGTCCTCCACCAGGATCTATACGTGTTACGACTGTACCGACTAAAGCTTATATGGGTATCTTCAAGACATTTGTGGAGCAGCTGGATGATATCGAATTGAGAGAAGGTTGTTTCCAGCAAGATAGAGAAACGTGCCATACATCTAATGACACCATGGAACTTCTAACCAGTTTCTTTGATAATCGAATAATCTCCAAAGGTCTGTAGCCCCCAGATCCCCTGACCTAACCTCACCGGAGTTTTTCTTGTGGGGGGTATCAAAAAATAGGGTGTACAAGAATAGACCACGGACAATTGATGCTCTCAAGGAATCCATTTGATCCGAAATAAGTAACACTGGCGAGGATACTCTCAGTAAAACTTCAGAGAATATGGTGAGATGAGTAACAAACATGTATAGATGCTGGTGGAGGACATTTCCAATTGTTTCTATGAGATGTAAATAGTGTAATGTAATCTCCCAATTGTGTATTATATTCTCCCAAAGTTGCACATGTGTCCTATTATTGGTTCAAAGGTTATGGTCTATTGAAATAGTTCAATTTTATTTGGGTCACACTATATCAGCTTTCCCCAAGTCCCACAAATAACTATTTCATGAGCTTACAAAATGACAAAGGAACAGCCAATATATTATTCACTTATTACTTTTGTTACATTAGTCACGGAGTAATGACATAGTTAACTTCAGTAATGGTTTTGTTTTGAGTTTCTTTGGCAATAAAGCAGGTTATATTGAAGTCTTCCCTATAAAGAGCGATGATTTAGTCCGAATGCGACAAAGTGGAAGTGTCTCATATACATTAACGACAGATAATCACAAACTGCGGTACCTCTGATTGTTTAACAATCTTTTGCTCAATTCTTCCTCGGTATTTTTATTGCATATATTTTTGTCTTTACAGCGCCTTGCGAGTTTTTAAGTGTCTGGTGCAATATGAAGCACAAGACTACAGACAAGAGCAACTAATCCGGTTATTTCGCCTAGTAGATGAAAAAATCCTACAAAATCGAAAGTATACATTCTGGAAATTACCTATATACTTATTTAACATAATATAAATAGATCTTTAAGTTGCGGCATAGTTTCGGAAACTATACAAATGTTGACAACTGTTTCACCATTGAAAAATGCTAGTCCTCCTGAGGGATTTTGACCATAAAACAGCTCCTAATTTCAAGAAACATCTTAGCTGTCACTTTGCTCTTCAAGACGGTGACGACAGGATGCTCGAAACGTTGGTTTTATCAAATACGACGCGTCAAATTCCGGATAGCCAAGATATTGCCAAATAAAAATATTTTCAAAGATTCTGCACTTAAATCGAAACATGAGATCATATGAGAACATACTTGTGTAGACTTTCTTCTAAACTTGTCCTACAAGCAGTTTGTGAAATAGAAAAAAGTTCATTGATTGACCTTTGTAGGATTATACCTTTTCCTATTTGTCATCATCTCATTTTTTGGCCTAAAAGGATCTTCTTTTTGTGGAGACACCACCAATATGTTTTTACTGTTCTATCTAAATTAGAAAACAATCATTTATTAACACTGACATGCCAATCTGAAAGACATGACTGAAAGAACAAGAAACGTTTTTAGGCTTTATGACTTTAAATTAGAATTTGTGCGTTTAAAGTGAAAAATGCTCACTCTATTTCAGAGAATAAATTTGGGTGTTACATGATAATCTCTTATTGCATCAAGGGCCCATAAACAACGCAATTAGAGAAAGCGATACACATTCTCTTTTATCGATGTATGATGTCGATGACTACTGCTAATTTACTATTTGGATGATTAAGAGGTCACAAAAATTCACTTTTGCCTTACATGACGCTTTAGACGTCATTAAGAAATCTTCTGAGGCACATTCAAATCATTATTTACTACAGTAACCACTAGAGAGCACCACTGAGCTATACCTCATGATTTAACCATCATAATATTATATGGGGTGCCGACAGATGGTGCGGATGCAAGCACATTATAAATTTTGTGCAGGGTTATTTGTCCCTATACAGCGGCACTTCCACCTCGTCCAAGAGTGGTGCAAACGTTGGCGAGTGTCTGTTGATCCGGACAAGAGCTATGCAAACTGCTTCACAAAACGCCACATCCCTTATGACTGCCCCACATTTAGTTTCAAAGTTCGAAGAATTGAATGGGAAGGTTCCATCATATACTTGGGAGTGATAAAGGTTTGGATGAAAGTCTAGCTTTCACTCAGAGCACCCTCGTTACGTCTCTAGGGGAATATAATCCCACAGAACATCGCTTCAGGCGTTATCGAGTACTCCACATGGCATGTGGGCACCCGGGATAACACTGGAGAACCCCCTAACAGCAGCAAAGGCTGAGCTCCACAATATTCCCACTTAGAGAGTAATTGGCATCTAAATTAACCAGCCAGAATGTTTTACTCCTAGGTACACCAAGGTGTAATTGATATTGTGTTCTACCACAATAGCTTGGAGGGGCAACAAGCACCCTCGTGACCACTATCAACCTAAAACCAAACAATTTACCATAGAAAACCTTACCCAAAAATTTTCCTACCTGCGTTAAAACCCTATTGAGGGCGGGCACGCAGCAAAATCATCCTGGCTTACTAAAGCCTGCCAGCAGTGACGGACAGACTAACTTTCCTTGAGCATATTACCGGGCTCTCTGCAAAGGTGCAGGGAGCTATTGCTTCCTCGTACCCAATGCTGCGTTCCGGATGCCAGTTCGCTTAAAGCTACACCTTTTCCTATCACTTGTTAGTCGTCTAATGCTGCATGCCTACGAGGTCTGGGTTATGGCCCCTGGCCTTCAAACGGCACAAAATAGAGGACTCCTGACCATCCACTCCGTTGGCCGATACTTTCCGGTAAGACTACTCCAGGAAGCCTCATCTCTTCCATACGTGAAAGATGAAATTAGTCGCCGGGCTCAAAAAGTCTACGCAAGGTAACTCAACATCAAAGCTCCCTCGTCAGATCTCTGGGGGATTTGACCACCTTATACTCCGCTTGAGGCGTCACAGTGTACTCCGTACGGCATGCGTGCACCCGAGATAACAAAGAAACAACTCTTAACAGAAGCGATAGCTAAGTTTCATTAATCCTCAATCAGTTGGCCTCTAAATATACCCATCAGAATATAAAATATTGTTTACACCAAGCTGTACGGGTATTGCGTTTTACAAACATAGATTAGAGGGGCAAATCGCTCCCTGTAAGGCACTGCCTATCCAAACCAAAACCAGTAACCATACACTATCCATACCTGCGCTTAAACTCTATTGAGGGTGGGCACGCAGCAAAATTACTTAGGCTTATCAAAGCCTGCCAGCAGCGACGGATGATCACTATGTACGAGTGAATAAATATAGTAGAGAAAACATATCAGTGCTAAACATCAAGATATTTTTTAGAATAGCCTGTTGAAGAAGGGTAGAATGGGTAATACAGGATATTTCTCTTTACTTTCCTGCATAAAGCCCAAATTATTATCAACCGCAACAATTATTAAATTTACAATGTATTATTAGTTTTAATTTCCATAGTTGAAAACATCTTCAGTTCTAATAAAACCTTCCATTTCTCAGTTTCATATCTTTATGGTCAATTGGGATCGACCTGAGACTCGTATCTATTTAAGTAATTAATTAATTAAACGCATGAATTAATGTACAGTAAAAGCAAATATAATTTATTGCTAAAACGCTTAAAATGTTCTATTAATTAAATTATGAAAAGATATTTAATTACATGCTCACTTTCTTCTCGGGCAACAAGCCAGTTAAAAAGACGATTAGATATCGACGTTTCGGGAGTGTGCATCTCTCCCATCATCAGGATATTTATAAAATGTTATAACCACAAATGAAATACTGGATATAACACAACTATAAACAAAGACAAAACCCTATGAAAATTCTCATTACCGAAAAAAATACTGTTTTCAGTAAATTAAATGTCAGTTCAGGAGATGGCGTGAGTATAGCAAATTGTGTCAAAGAAACGTAACTACTTAAATTGAATATCAAGCTGTATTGATCTTTGCTTCTTAAATAGACGGATTTCCATTTTCAAGGCCGGTTTCCAAGAGGAGCTGAACTGAAATCCAGCATTAGGATTATGCGTGCTCCTTTCAGAGGAAATGGCCAAAGCCTCCTTAATTCTCCGCTCCCAGTAACTGTTGCATTTCACCAAGATTGTCGTTTCCCGAAATTGGCTGTACGGTCATTATGACAGCCCAGACTTCTCACGTTGCAAACTGAGCATTGTTTTGATAACGACCGTAGAGCCAATTTTCGGGAGACGATATCTGGGCGAAATGCAACACTTACTGGGAGCGAAGAATTAAGGAGGCTTTGGCCATTTCCTCTGAAAGGATCACGCTAAATCGTGATGCTGGATTTCAGTTCAGCTCCTCTTGGATATCGGTCTTAAAATGGAAATCCTTCGATTTAAGGAGCAAAGATCAACACGGCTTGATAGTCAAGTTAATTAGTTACGTTTTTTTTTTTTGACACAATGTTCTATACTCACGTCATTTCCTGACCTGGCATTTAATTTACTGAAAACAGTCTTTTGTTCAGTAATGCGAATTTTCATAATGTTTGTCTTTGTTTATCGTTGTGTTACATCCACTATTTCATTTGTGGTTATAACATTTTATCAATATCCTGATGGTGAGAGAGATGCACACTCCCGAAACGTCGATATCTAATCGTCTTTTCACCTGACTTGTTGCCCGAGAAGAAAGTGAGCATATTCGTCACCGGGAAAGCTTCAGGTCTTATTTGAGTTAATTTCATATTTTTATGTGAAACACAACTTGCAGCAGGTTATGCTGAACACCTATGCTTAGTTTTACGCCTGCAACTGTAAGTAGAAATAAAGATTTAACTCCTTCATAACCTTTATCAGCCATTAGACACGTATCTCCTGCAGAAGGACTTTGTACACCGCAGGTGCTGCTTTCGTGACCAGTTCAATAGGAAGATACACATAAGTAACTCACTTCTTACTGATAACTGATGTGTCATATAAGCCTGACATAATATCTGAAGCTCTAATAAAGTACAGTCATGTTGCTTGCGCGCCACAGTCTATGAAAAATGCAAATGTATGTAGTCGACATTTGGAATGCCTTATGCCCAAGGTATTAACATACAAACTTGTAATAAATAATTGCAATATATGCACCTAGTATCGCTTTGAGGTTCTGTTTGTATCTCTTGCTACATTTAAGGGAAAAACTGAAAAAAAAAACCCTGCATATCTAATGACTCTGTTTCTGGAATCTATACCAGGCCTCATTGTACTAAGTTTATTTTTACCTTTAATCAATTCAATTTTCAAAACAAATTACATAAATTAGTTGCATTTTGCTGATATAATCTACTTGCTGTCTTAACTAAGCCTACAGGTTCCTGAACTCCAGTAATCTTACAACCTAAAAACAGTCTTTCTTCTATTTTGTTTCTACTCCAACAAAATAAATCAAATCTACGCTTCTACTACTGCTTTAATTGGTATAAAAACTACGAAAGACTGTTTCCTACAATTTTAAATTTCCTCTTCTGCAAATGTTTTCCAAAGCTTCCTCCTACTTGTATCAGTAGATAAAGCTGGTTCGTCAGGTCCAGATATCCCTCTTGCTATCTTTCCTCTTCTACATATTTACTTGTACCTGTCCGCTCTGATTTTCTCTATATACCTCCTCTGGCCCTCCTGGGGTTCTCCGTTCGGTGGCTTCTGCTCTTCCTTTTTTTTTACGTCCTCCAACGTAAAGTCATATCGGACCATGAATGGAATGTTTGAACTGATGCTCAAATGAGCCCGGGGTCCATAGAGCTCAGTTTAGAGCTATCAGACATTCATCTTTCAGGATAAGGAAAACCCCTGAAAAACCTTATCCAGGTAACTCACCCTAATCGAGATTCGAACTTGCGACCTCTTGAACGTGAAGCAGACACGCTACCGTCTACGCTAGCGAGGAGTCGGTTTTTCTTCCAATATCCATAACTAGCGTTTTCTTTTCATCAGTTGTACGTCTTCAAGTCTGGTAATCTGTATGTTCAGTTTCTCTTGGTCCTATTTCCCTCCGACGATCTCTTAAGTAATACTCTTTCCTCGAAGTTTGAAATGTTGCTATATTTAACTCCTTTATTGCAGGTCATATATTCCTCTAACGCCGTAGCTGATATTATCTGAGACAAATTTTCTAGTTGTGCATAATCTTCTGCTTAACTTAATGTGCCATAAGCATTTCCCTCTACTAGTTCACTATATTTATTGCACTCAAAAATCGTGCGCAATGGCTGAGTGTTTAGTCCCCTTGGCTCTCACCTAGGCGGCCCAGGCGACCTCAAAGTGAGATTTGTGGTGGACAACATGGCGCTGGGTGAGATTCCTCCGGGTCCTCCGGTTTCCCCAGCATCATTCCACGAACTGCTCCATCATTCATACCAGGCGTTGGGCCGACCCTCCAACCCTGATGTCATCTCAGTTACATTGCTCACATAAATATGTGTTCTTCTTTTCAAATATACATTATATGGGTCATGTCCTGTAACAAAGTGAAAAAATCCTTTTCTTGGTTTTATATGTTCCAAACTAGCATCTTGTTAATGTCGGGAAATAAATCATGTACTATTCTTCCTGCGTGTACATTATCCCACTCTTCTTATCATTCCTATAGTAAATAATTCCACACTTATTTCTTATACTACATCTTTTTCCCAAGATTTTAAAGACATTTCCATATTCTTCCTTAATTAGCCAGTGACACCCTTTAATCCAATTATATAGTCAATAGCCCAAATTCCTGCTAAGGGCCAAAGTGGATGTCATTTATGTAGCTCCGCTGCTGTGAAGTAATATTTGCCTCTGAGCTTTTTGGATTAAATTTACACAGGATTTGACCCTTAACCTATGTGCCCATGTACTTGCACCATATCCTATTATACCTATTACAAAACTCATATGATATCTCCTTGTGGCTGTGAAAGGAATATTTTAGCTCTTTTGTACAATCGACGCCAATTTCATAACGACATTTACTACCATTTTTATTACATACTTATGCGGCTGTTTAGAAGTCATTTTCCAACTAATTCTATGAGTAAATACGCAAACGTTTTTGTGTTACTATATGCCAATATATGTGGGTCAAATTTTAATTTGTTTCTGGTACACCACTGCTCAAGAACGTCATCATCTGCTTAGATTTCTGTTCTAGGTGAAAGACTGCTCGGCAATGTCATATTAACTGCAAACCTAGGGAACAAAATAACGCGTATATTTTATGTTTTGCTAAAATGTTATCATCCAGGTCAGTGGCAGGTGTTTTGAAACACATATAGACTACAATTCCAGGGATTTGGTATGTGATGCAGCAGGTAGATTGTCCTGGCAAAAATGGAGGCCATTTTCATCATATAATTTTCAAGAAATAAAGTATTTACATGTACTGCATAAAATGACAACAGTTGTTAATCGAATGTGATAACAAATGTTTACTATAGGACTCTTTGATAGAATCATCTAATCTCCCTAAGTGGTTGACATCACATCACGAAATAGTTACCTTTTCTGCCAAGTAACAGTTAAAAATCATTGCTCAACTTACAAAATTACTTGCTTCAGGTTCTGATACATTCATAATTTTTGTGTTTCTTTCAGGAAACCAAGAGCCTAAAAACCACAATGCGCAGAGTGGACAGAATTCTTCCTTGGACGCACCTGCCAGCACTTCATCGTAAGTTAAAATTTTACTATTTGTAAACGTTGGCGCTTCTTTCTTCAAAGTGATGTCGCAATACCATAATCAGAGCTCCGACGGTGTATTAGAGTTTTGTCTCCCTATAGTTCTTTCACATGCCACTTCATTAACTGCCAAGAGACATATTTGAACCCTTAGCAAAGTGAGCCAACCAGATGGTCCTGGAAGTGTTGGTGGTACGTGTACTGTGGTTGGCTACACTGGATTTGGCTAATTGCTGTCCACTGTACTCTGAAGACATCTGGTGGCAGCTTACAGCATTGGTGAGGCGTGACTTTCAAAGCGAGGGAAGCTCCAAGTAATAATTATCATTAAAATAAGAGAGAATAATGACTCAAAGAACTAAGACTACTCTTCCGTACTCTTTCTATTGTACAATCACTTGTAGGTCCAGTTGCCAGGCGTGACTTTCAAAGTGAGGGAAGCTCCAAATAATAATTTTCATTAAAATAAGAGAGAATAATGACTCAAAGAACTAAGACTACTCTTCCCTACACCTTCTATTGTACTATCACTTGTAGGTCCAGTAGCCAGGCGTGACTTTCAAAGTGAGGGAAGCTCCAAATAATAATTTTCATTAAAATAAGAGAGAATAATGCCTCAAAGAACTATAGCTACTCCCTAGTAATCTTTTTATTCTACAGTCACACTTACGTCCAGTGACGAAACGTGACTTTCTAGGTGCGGGAAGCTCCAAATAATTATTTTCATTAAAATAAGAGACAATAAATACTCAAAGAATTAAGGCTGCTCTTCAGTACTCTTTCTATTGTACAGTCACTCGTAGGTCCAGTGTCGAGGCGTGACTGTCAAAGCGAGGGAAGCTCCAAATAATCATTTTCATTAAAATAAGAGAGAATCATGACTCAAAGAACTAAAACTACCCTTCAATGCTCTCTCTATTGTACAGTCACACGTAGGTGCACTAGCGAGGCGAGACTTTCAAAGTGGGGGAAGCTCGAAATAATAATTATCATTAAAATTGGAGAGAATGATAACTCACAGAACTAAGACTGCTCTTAAGTACTCTTTCTATTGTACAGTCACACGAAGGTCCAGTAGCGAGGCGCCAATTTCAAAGTGAGGGAAGATCTAAATAAAATTTTTCATTAAAATAAGAGAGAATAATGGCTCAAAGAAATAAGGCTACTCTTCAGTACTCTTACTATTGTTCAGTCACACGTAGATACAGTTGTGTGGCGAGACTATCAAAGCGAGGGAAGCTCCAAATAATAATTTTCATTAAAATAAGAGAGAAGAATGACTCAAAGATTTAAGATTACGCCTCAGTACTCTTTCTATTATAAAGACACACGTAGGTGCAGTTACGAGGCGCAACTTTCAAAGCGAGGGAAGCTCCAAATATTAATTTTCATTAAAATAAGAGAGAATAATCACTCAAATATATGAGACTACACTTCAGTACTCTTTCTATTGTACAGTCACACGTAGAACCAGTAGCTAGGCGTGTCTTTCAAAGGGAGGGAAGCTACAAATAATCATTTTCATTAAAATAAGAGAGAATCTTGACTCAAAGGACTAAGACTACTCTTCAGTACTCTTTCTATTGTACAGTCTCACGTAGGTGCACTAGCGAGGCGTGGCCTTCCAAATGGGGGAAGCTCCAAATAATAATTATGATTAAAATTGGGGAGAATAATAACTCACAGAACTAAGACTACACTTTAGTACTCTTTCTATTGTACGGTCACAGGAAGGTCCAGTAGTGAGGCGCCAATTTCAAATTGAGGGAAGATCCAAATAACAATTTTCATTAAAATAAGAGAGAATAATGGCTCAAAGAAGTAAGGCTACTCTTCAGTACTCTTTCTATTGTTCAGTCACACGTAGGTACAGTTGTGAGGCGAGACTTTCAAAGCGAGGGAAGCGCCAAATAATAATTTTCAATAAAATAAGAGAGAAGAATGATTCAAAGATCTAAGATTACTCCTCAGTACTCTTTCTATTATACAGACACATGTAGGTACAGTAGCCGGGCGCAACTTTCAAAGCGAGGGAAGCACCAAATGATAATTCTCATAAAATACGCTAGATTAATGCCTTAAAGAACTAAGGCTACTATTTAGTACTCTTTCTATTGTACAGTCACACGTAGGGCCAGTGTCCAAGCGTGTGTTTCTAAGTGAGGGAAGTTCCAAATAATAATTTTCATTACAATAAGACACAATAATGACTCAAAGAACTATGGCTGTCCATCAGTACTCTTTCTATTCTACAGCCACACGTAGGTTCAGTGTACAGACACACGTAGGTACAGTAGCGAGGCGTGACTTTCAAAACGAGGGAAGTTCCAAATATTAATTTTCATTAAAACAAGAGAGAATAATGGCTCAAAGAACTATAGCTACTACTTAGTAATCCTTCTATTGTACAGTCACACGTAGGTCCAGTGTCGAAGCGTGACTTTCTAGGTGAGTGAAGCTCTAAATAATTATTTTCATTAAAATAAGAGAGAATAAATACTCAAAGAACTAAGGCTGCTCTTCAGTACCCCTTCTATTATACAGTCACACGTAGGTCCAGTGTCGAGGCGTGACTTTCATGGCGATGGAAGCTTCAAATAACAATTTTCATTAAAATAAGAGTGAATAATTACTCAATGAACTAAGGCTACTCTTCAGTACTCTTTCTATTCTACAGACACACGTAGGTACGGTAGCGACGCGCGGCTTTCAAAGCGAGGGAGGTTCCAAATATTAATTTTCACTAGCGAGGCGTCACTTTCAAAGTGGGGGAAACTCCAAATAATAATTATCATCAAAATTGTTGGGAATAATAACTCACAGAACTAAGACTACTCTTTAGTACTCTTTCTATTGTACAGTCACGCGAAGGTCCAGTAGCGAGGCGCCAATTTCATAGCGAGGGAAGATCCAAATAACAATTTTCATTAAAGTAAGAGAGAATAATGGCTCAATGAACTAAAGCTACTCTTCAGTACTCCTTCTATTGTTCAGTCACACGTAGGTACAGTTGTGAGGCGAGACTTTCAAAGCGAGGGAAGCTCCAAATAATAATTTTCATTAAAATAAGTGAGAAGAATGACTCAAAGATCTAAGATTACCCCTCAGTACTCTTTCTATTATACAGACACACTTAGGTACAGTAGCCTGGCGCAACTTTCAAAGCGAGGGAAGCTCCAAATGATAATTTTTATTAAGATAAGAGAGATTAATGCCTTAGAGAACTAAGGCTACTCTTTAGTACTCTTTCTATTGTACAGTCACACGTAGGTCCAGTGTCCATTCGTGACTTTCTAAGTGAGGGAAGCTCCAAATAATAAATTTCATTAAAATAAGACACAATAATGACTCAAACAACTATGGCTGCTCATCAGTACCCTTTCTGTTGTACAGTCACAAGTAGTTCCAGTGTCGAGGTGTGACTTTCATGGCGATGGAAGCTCCAAATAATAATTTTCATTAAAAAAAGAGAGAATAATGACTCAATGAACTAGGGCGACCCTTCAGTACTCTTTCTATTGTACAGTCACTCGTGGGTCCTGTAGCGTGGCGTGACTTTCAGAGAGAGAGAGAGAGAGAAGCTTCGAACTATAATTTTCATTAAAATAAGGAAGAATAAGCACTCAATAGACTAAGGCTACTCTTTAGTATTCTTTCTGTTGTACAATCACACGTAGGTATAGCGGCAAGGCGTGACTTTCAAAGTGATGGAGGGTCCAAATAATTTCATTAAAATAAGAGAGCAAAATTACTCAAACAACTAAGGCTCATCTTCAGTGCTCTTTCTATTGTACAGTCACAAGTGGGTCCAGTGGCACAATTTGACTTTCAAACTGAAAGAAGCTTTAATTGATAACTTCCATTAAAATAACAGAATAACGACTCAAAGAACTAAGACTACTCTCTAGAACTCTTTCTATTGTACACTCCCACGTAGATCAAGTAGCGAGTTGTGACTTTCAAAGTGAGGGAAACTTCAAATAAAAATTTTCATTAAAATAACAGAGCAAAACGACTAAAAAACCAAGACTACACTTCTGTACCCCTTCTATTGTACAGTCACACGTAGGTGCAGTAGCGAGGCGTGACTTTTAAAGTGGGGAAGCTCCAAATAGTAGTTTTCATTAAAATAAGTTAGAATAATAACTCAAAGCACTAAGACTACTCTTTAGTACCCTTTCTATTGTACAGTCACACGTAGGTCCAGTAGCGATTCGCCAATTTCACAGTGAGGGAAGATACATACGATAATTTTCATTAAAATAAGAGAGAATAATGTCTCAAAGAACTAAGGCTACTCTTCAGTACTCTTTCTAATGTACATTCACACGTAGGTCCAGCAGCGAGGTGTTACTTTCAAAGCGGGGGAAGCTCCAAATAATAACTTTCATTAAAATACGAGAGAATCATGACTCAAAGATCTAAGATTACCCCTCAGTACTCTTTCTATTATACAGGCACATGTAGGTACAGTAGCCGCGCGAAACTTTTAAAGCGAGGGAGGCACCAAATGATAATTTTCATAAAATAAGAGAGATTAATGCCTTAAATAACTAAGGATACTATTTAGTACTCTTTCTATTGTACAGTCACACGTGGGTCCAGTGTCCAAGCGTGTCTTTCTAAGTGAGGGAAGCTGCAAATAATAATTTTCGTTAAAATAAGACACAATTGCGACTCAAAGAACTATGGCTGTCCATCAGCACTCTTTCCATTGTACAGTCACACGTAGGTTCAGTGTGCAGACACACGTAGGTACAGTAGCGAGGCGAGACTTTCAAAGCGAGGGAAGTTCCAATTAGTAATTTTTATTAAAATAAGAGAGTATAATGACTCAAAGAACTAAGGCTACTCTTTAGTACTCCTTCTATTGCACAGTCACACTTAGGTCCAGTAGCGTGGCGTGACTTTCAAAGTGAGAGAGGCTTCGAACTATAATTTTCAATAAAATAAGGGAGAATAAGGACTCAATAAACTAAGGCTACTCTTTAGTATTCTTTCTGTTGTACAATCACACGTAGGTATTGTGGCGAGGCGTGGCTTTCAAAGTGATGGAGGGTCCAAAAAATTACATTAAAATAAGAGAGAAAAGTGACTCAAACAACTAAGGCTCATCTTCAGTGCTCTTTCTATTGTACAGTCACAAGTGGGTCCAGTGGCAGAATTTGACTTTCAAACTGAAAGAAGCTTTAATTTATAACTTCCATTAAAATAACGGAATAACTACTCAAAGAACTAGGACTATTCTCTAGAACTCTTTCTATTGTACACTCCCACGTAGATCAAGTAGTGAGGTGTGACTTTCAAAGTGAGGGAAACTCCAAATAATAATTTTCATTAAAATAACAGAGAATAACGACTAAAAACTAAGACTACACTTCCGTACCCTTTCTATTGTACAGTCACACGTAGGTGCAGTAGCGACGCGAGACTTTCAAAGTGGGGAAACTCTAAATAATAGTTTTCATTAAAGTATATTATAATAATAACTCAAAGCACTAAGACTACTTTTTAGTACTCTTTCTATTGTACAGTCACACGTAGGTCCAGTAGGGAGGCGCCAATTTCAAAGTGAGGGAAGATCCATACAATAATTTTCATTAAAACAAGAGAGAATAAGGTCTCAAAGAACTAAGGCTACCCTTCAGTACTCATTCTAATGTACATTCACACGTAGGTCCAGTAGCGAGTTGTGACTTTCAAAGCGTGTGAAGCTCCAAATAATAATTTTCATTAAAATAAGAGAGAATCATGACTCAATCAACTAAGCTTACCCTTCTATTGTACAATCACACGTAGGTCCAGTGGCGAGGCGTGTCTTTCAAACCGAGGAAAGCTCCAAATAATAACTTTCATTAAAGTAAGAGAGAATGATGCCTCAAAGAGCTAAGGATACGCTTCAGTACTCCTTCTACTCTACAGACACACGTAGGTACAGTTGTGAGGCGAGACTTTCAAAGCGAGGGAAGCTCCAAATAATAATTTTCATTAACATAAGAGAGAAGAATGACACAAAGATCTATGATTACCCCTTAGTACTCTTTCTATTATACAGACACACGTAGGTACAGTAGCCAGGCACAACTTTCAAAGCGAGGGAAGCTCTAAATGAAAATTTTAATTAAAATAAGAGCTATTAATGCCTTAAAGAACTAAGGCTACTCTTTAGTTCTCTTTCGATTGTACAGTCACACGTAGGTCCAGTGTCCATTCGTGACTTTCTAAGTGATGGAAGCTCCAGATAATAATTTTCATTAAAATAAGACACAATAATGACTCAAATAACTATGGCTGCTCATCAGTGCTCTTTCTATTGTACAGTCACACGTTGGTCTAGTAGCGTGGCGTGACTTTCAGAGTGAGAGAAGCTTCGAACTATAATTTTCATTAAAATAAGGGAGAATAAAGACTTAAAGAACTAAGGCTACTCTTTAGTATTCTTTCTGTTGTACAATCGCACGTAGGTATAGCGGCGTGGCGTGACCTTCAAAGTGCTGGAGGGTCCAAAAAATTACATTAAAATAAGAGAGAGCAATGGCTCAAACAGCTATGGCTACTCTTCAGTGCCCTTTCGATTGTACAGTCGCAATTAGGTCCAGTGGCAGCATTTGACTTTCAAGCTGAAAGAAGCTTTAATTTATAACTTCCATTAAAATAAGAGAATAACTACTCAAAGAAGTATGAATACTCCTAAGAACTCTTTCTATTGTACACTCCCACGCAGATCATGTAGTGAGGTGTGACTTTCAAAGTGAGGGAAACTCCAAATAATAATTTTAATTAAAATAACAGAGAATAACGACTAAAAAATTAAGACTACACTTGCGTACCCTTTCTAATGTGCAGTCACACGTAAGTGCACTAGCGAGGCGTGACTTTCAAAGTGGGGAAGTCCAAATAATAGTTTTCATTAAAATAAGTTAGAATATAAACTCAAAGCACTAAGACTACTCTTTAGTACTCTTTCTATTGTACAGTCACACGTAGGTCCATAGCGAGGCGCCAATTTCCAAGTGAAGCAACATCCATACAATAATTTTCATTAAAATAAGAGAGAATAGTCTCAAAGAACTAAGGCTACTCTTCAGTACTCTTTCTAATGTACATTCGCACGTAGGTCCAGCAGCGAGGTGTTACTTTCAAAGCGGGGGAAGCTCCAAATAATAACTTTCATTAAAATACGAGAGAATCATGACCCAATCAACTAAGCTTACCCTTCTATTGTACAATCACACTATGTCCAGTAGCGCGGCACGACTTTCAAAGCGAGGGAAGTTCCAATAATAATAATTTTCATTAAAATAAGAGAGAATAATGTCTCAAAGAACTAAGGCTACTCTTCAGTACTCTTTCTAATGTACATTCGCACGTAGGTCCAGCAGCGAGGTGTTACTTTCAAAGCGGGTTAAGCTCCAAATAATAACTTTCATTAAAATACGAGAGAAACATGACCCAATCAACTAAGCTTACCCTTCTATTGTACAATCACACTATGTCCAGTAGCGAGGCACGACTTTCAAAGCGGGTTAAGCTCCAAATAACAATTTTCATTAAAATAAGAGAGAATAATGTCTCAAAGAACTAAGGCTACTCTTCAGTACTCTTTCTAATGTACATTCACACGTAGGTCCAGCAGCGCGGTGTGACTTTCAAAGCGTGGGAAGCTCAAAATAATAATTTTCATTAAAATAACAGATAATAACGACTAAAAACCAAGACTATACTTCCGTACACTTTCTATTGCACAGTCACACGTAGGTGCAGTAGCGAGGCGTGACTTTTAAAGTGGGGAAGCTCCAAATAATAGATTTCATTATAATAAGTTAGAATAATAACTCAAAGCACTAAGACTACTCTTTAGTACTCTTTCTATTGTACAGTCACACGTAGGTTCAGCAGCGAGGCGCCAATTTCAAAGTGACGGAAGATACATACGATAATTTTCATTAAAATAAGAGAGAATAATGTCTCAAAGAACTAAGGCTACCCTTCAGTACTTTTTCTGATGTGCATTCACACGTAGGTTCAGCAGCGCGGTGTGACTTTCAAAGCGTGGGAAGCTCAAAATAAAAATTTTCATTAAAGTAAGAGAGAATCATGACTCAAACGACTACGCTTACCCTTCTATTGTACAATCACACGTAGGTCCAGTGGCGAGGCGTGACTTTCAAAACGAGGGAAGCTCCAAACATTAATTTTCATTAAAATAAGTGAGAATAATGACTCAAAGAACTAATGCTACTTTTCAGTACTCTTTCTATTGTACAATTACACGTAAGTCTACTGGCAAGACGTGACTTTCAAAGCGACGAATGCTCCCAATAATAAGTTCATTAAAATAAGAGAGAGTAATGCCTCAAATGAATAAGGCTACTCTCCAGTACCCTTTCTATTGTACAGTCACACGTAGGTCCAAAAGCGTGGCCTGATTTTCAAAGCGAGAGTATCCCCAATTAATAACTTCCATAAAAATAACAGAATAAGGACTCAAAGAACTAAGACTACTCTTTAGTACCCTTTCTATCATACAGTCACACGTAGGTTCAGTGGCGAGATGTGACTTTCAAACGAGAGAAGCTCCAATCAAAAACTTCCATTAAAATAACAGAATAATCACTCAAAGAACTAAGGGTACTCTTCAGTACACTTTCTATTGTCCAGCCATATGTAGTTCCAGTAGCGTGGTGTGTCTTACAAAGCGAGAGTAGCTCCAATTAATAAACTTGCAATAAAATAAGGGAATAAGGACTCAAAGTACTAAGACTTCTCTTCAGTACTCTTTCTATTGTACTGTCAGACGTTGGTCTAGTGGCGAGCAGTGACTTTCAAATCGAGGGAATATCCAAATAATAATTATCATTAAAATAAGACAGAATAATGACTCAAAGAACTATGGCTACACTTCAGTAATCTTACTATTCTACAGTCACACGTAGGTACAGTAGCGAGGCGCGTTTTTCAAAGCGAAGGAAGTTCCAAATAATAATTTTCATTATAATAAGAGAGAATCATGACTCAAAGAACTTAGGCTACTCTTCAGTACTCTTTCTATTGTACAATTACACGTAAGTCTAGTGGCAAGACGTGACCTTCAAAGCGAGGGAAACTCCCAATAATAAGTTCATTAAAATAAGAGAGAATAATGACTCAAAGGAATAAGGCTACTCTCCAGTACCCTTTGTATTGTACAATCACCCGTAGGTCCAGTGACGAGCCGTGACTTTCAAAGCGAGGGAAGCTCCAAATGATAATTTCTATTAAAATAAGAGAGAAAATGTCTCAAGAACTTAAACTATTCTTCAGTATACTTTCTATAGTACAGTCACACATATGTCCAGTAGCGAGGCGTGATTTTCAAAGCGAGAGAAGCTCCAATTATTAACCACCATAAAAACAACATAAAAGGACTCAAAGAACTAAGACTACTCTTTAGAACTCTTTCTATTGTACACGGTCCAGTGACGAGCCGTGACTTTCAAAGCGAGGGAAGCTCCAAATGATAATTTCTATTAAAATAAGAGAGAAAATGTCTCAAAGAACTAAGACTATTCTTCAGTATACTTTCTATAGTACAGTCACACGTATGTCCAGTAGCGAGGCGTGATTTTCAAAGCGAGAGAAGCTCCAATTATTAACCACCATAAAAACAACATAAAAGGACTCAAAGAACTAAGACTACTCTTTAGAACTCTTTCTATTGTACACTCACACGTAGGTCCAGTGACGAGCCGTGACTTTCAAAGCGAGGGAAGCTCCAAATGATAATTTCTATTAAAATAAGAGAGAAAATGTCTCAAAGAACTAAGACTATTCTTCAGTATACTTTCTATAGTACAGTCACACGTATGTCCAGTAGCGAGGCGTGATTTTCAAAGCGAGAGAAGCTCCAATTATTAACCACCATAAAAACAACATAAAAGGACTCAAAGAACTAAGACTACTCTTTAGAACTCTTTCTATTGTACACGGTCCAGTGACGAGCCGTGACTTTCAAAGCGAGGGAAGCTCCAAATGATAATTTCTATTAAAATAAGAGAGAAAATGTCTCAAAGAACTAAGACTATTCTTCAGTATACTTTCTATAGTACAGTCACACGTATGTCCAGTAGCGAGGCGTGATTTTCAAAGCGAGAGAAGCTCCAATTATTAACCACCATAAAAACAACATAAAAGGACTCAAAGAACTAAGACTACTCTTTAGAACTCTTTCTATTGTACACGGTCCAGTGACGAGCCGTGACTTTCAAAGCGAGGGAAGCTCCAAATGATAATTTCTATTAAAATAAGAGAGAAAATGTCTCAAAGAACTAAGACTATTCTTCAGTATACTTTCTATAGTACAGTCACACGTATGTCCAGTAGCGAGGCGTGATTTTCAAAGCGAGAGAAGCTCCAATTATTAACCACCATAAAAACAACATAAAAGGACTCAAAGAACTAAGACTACTCTTTAGAACTCTTTCTATTGTACACTCACACGTAGGTCCAGTGGCGAGATGTGACTTTCAAAGCGATAGAGGGTCCAATGAATAACTTACAATAAAATAACAGAATAAGGACTCAAAGTACTAAGACTTCTCATCTATGGTACTGTCAAAAGTAGGTCTGCTGGCGAGCCGTGACTTTAATGCGAGGGAAGCTCCAAATAATAAATTTCATTAAAATAAGAGAGAATCATGACTCAAAGAACTAAGGCTACTCTTCATTACTCTTTCTATTGTACAGTCACATAGAGCTGAATTGTGAGGCGAGACTTTCAAAGCGAGGGAAGTTCCAAATAATAAATTTCATTAAAATGAGAGAGAATAATAGCTCAAGAACCAAGGCTACTCTTTATTACTTTTCTATTGTACAGTCACACGTAGGTTCAGTGTCGAGGCGTAACTTTCATGGCGATGGAGGCTCCAAATAATAATTTTCATTCTAATAAGAAAGAATAATGACTCAAAGATCTAAGGCTACACTGTAGTACTCTTTCTGTTGAACAATTATACGTACGTTTAGTGGCAAGATGAGACTCTCAAAGCGAGGGAGGCTCCAAATAATATTTTCATTAAAATAAGAGAGAATAATGACTCAATGGAATACATCTACTCTCCAGTACTCTTTCTATTGTACAGTCACACGTAGCTCCAGTGACGAGCCATGACTTTCAAAGTGAGGGAAGCTCTAAATAATTATTTCCATTAAAATAAGGGAGAATAATGTAACAAAGAGCTAATGCTACTCTTTGGTATTCTTTCTATTGTACGGTCACACGTAGGTCCAGTAGCGAGGCGTGATTTTCAAAGCGAGAGGAGCTCCAATTAAAAACTTCCATAAAAATAACAGAATATGGACTCAAAGAACTAAGACTACTCTTTAGTACACTTTCTAATTTACCGTCATATATAGTTCCAGTAGCGAGGTGTGTCTTTCAAAGCGAGAGAAGCTCCTATTAATGACTTACATTAAAATAACAGAATAAGGACTCTAAGTACTAAGACTTCTCTTCAGTACTCTTTCTATTGTACTGTCACACATAGGTCTAGGGGCGAGCCGTGAGTTTCAAAGCGAGGGAAACTCCAAATAATAATTTTCATTAAAATAAGAGGGAATAATGACTCAAGGAACTAAGGCTAGCCTTCAGTAATCTTTCTACTGTACAATTACACGTAAGTCCAGTAGCGAGGCGCGACTTTCAAAGCGAGGGAAGTTCCAAATAATAATTTTCATTAAAAAAGAGAGAATCATGTCTCAAAAACTAAGGCTACTCTTCAGTACCCTTTCTATTGTACAGTCACACGTAGGTCGAGTAGCGAGACGCGACTTTCAAAGCGAGGGAAGCTCCATTTAATAATTTTCATTAAAATAAGAGAGAATAAGGACTCAAAGAACTAAGGCTACTCTTTAGTACTCTTTCTGTTGTACAATCACACGTAGTTCTTGTGTCTAATCGAGACTTTCAAAGCGAGGTTAGCTCCAAATAATAATTTTAATTAAAATAAGGGAGAAGAATGACTCAAAGATCTAAGATTACCCCTCAGTACCCTTTCTACTGTACAGTCACATGTATGTCCAGTGGCGAGATGTGACTTTCAAAGCGAAAGAAGTTCTAATTAATAACTTCCATTAAAATAAGAAAATAATGACACAAAGAATTCAAACTACTTTTTAGTACTCTAGCTATTCTACAGTAACTCTTAGGTCCGGTAGCGAGGCGCTAATTTGAAAGTGAGGAAATATCCAAATAATAATTTTCATTAAAATTAGAGAAAATAATGTCTCAAAGAACTAAGGCTATTCTTCAGTTGTCTTTCTATTGTACAATCACACGTATGTCTAGTGGCATGACTTGACTTTCAAAGCAAGGGAAGCTCTAAATTGTAATTTTCTTTAAAGTAAGAGAGCATAATGACTCAAAAACTAAGACTACCCTTTAGTATTCTTTCTGTTGTACAATGACACGTAGGCCTAATAGCGAGACGTGACTTTCAAAGCGAGAGAAGCTCCAATTAATAACTTGCATTAAAATAACAGAATAAGGGCTCAAAGAACTAAGACTACGCTTTAGTACTCTTTCTATTGTACAATCCAACGTAGGTCCAGTGGCGAAGTGTGACTTTCAAAGCGAGGGAAGCTCCAATTAATAACTTCCATTAAAATAACAGAATAAGGACTCAAAGAACTTAGACTACTTTTTAGTACTCCTTCTATTTTACAGTCACACGTAGGTCCAGTAACGAGGTGTGACTTTCAAAGTGAGAGAAGCTCCAAATAATATTTCATTAAAATAACAGAATAAGGACTCAAAGAACTAAGGCTACTCTTCAGTACTCTTTCTATTGTACAGTCATAAGTAGGTCTATTAGCGAGGTGTGACTTTCAAAGCGAGAGAAGCTCCAAATAATAATTTTCATTAAAATAAGAGAGGATAATGACTTGAAAAACTAAGACTACCCTTTGGTACCCTTTCTATTGTACAGTCACACGTAGGTCCAATGGCAAGGTGTGACTTTCAAAGCGAGGGAAGCCCCAATTAATAGCTTCCATTAAAATAGCAGAATAAGGACTCAAAGAACTAAGACTACTCTTCAGTACACTTTCTATTGTACAGTCATAAGTAGGTACATTATCGAGGTGTGACTTTCAAAGCGAGAGAAGCTCCAATTAATAACTTACATTAAAATAACAGAATAAGGACCTAAAGAACTAAGACTTTTCTTCTGTACTCTTTCTATTGTACTGTCACACTTAATTCGAGTAGCGAGCCTTGACTTTCAAAGCGAGGGAAGCTGCAAATAAGAATTTGAATTAAAATAAGAGAGAATGATAACTCAAAGACTAAAGCTACTCTTTATTACTCTTTCTATTGTACAGTCACACGTAAGTCCAGTAGCGAGGTGCGACGTTCAATGTGAGGGAAGCTCCAAATAATAATTTTCATTAAAATAAGAGGGAATCATGACTCAAAGAAGTAAGGCTACTCGTTAGTACTCTTTCTATTGTACAGTCACACGTAGACCCTTCTTGCATTGTAAGACTGTTCACACTACCAGCTTCTTCGCTCGACTCAGACGTTCAAATGTTTCCCCCAGCTGTCCAACACGGCGTGAACTGCTAGTCTATAATGGAGAAAGTACGCAATTCACACACATTTGCTAGTAACTTAAAACTTCACAATAATTTCCTGTTAGTCACCACTATATACTAATCTATGTAAAATACTATTGCTAATGATGTTGAAATATACCTACAGTTGTATTTAAAAGCTTTAAATAAAACAAAAAATAAACTTTTCTTCACACGTTACTAGGCTTCACGGGACAAAATCTGTCAGTACTTTCTAACTACCGAAGAGTCGCGATTGCTTGCGGAAAGCTACGAAGTATAGTATTCAAGGTTACGAATGCGTAAATACAGTCTTGGATGAGCTCGTGGAACTGGTCACTCGAATCCAAGCAGCTGTCAAATTGTCAGCAGCCTCGCTGATGTTCGCGAATAAATTTTAAAAATGTGTCCAATGCAATTAAAATATTGTTTGGTATGAGTTTTCTTGTTTTTCTTCTTTTTCTCCCGAAATTCTTGGGGAAGCTTCCAGCTCTTCACTGCACGCTTCGTTACTGACTTGTACTATCATATAAAGTACATGGCATTCAAAACTGAGAAAAATGGCGATGGTGATAATTATTAATTTATTATGTTTTATTAAATCTAAAATAAATTGTCTAAACATTAGCGAAAGAAAATTGTTTATAATGCTATATTTGTGCAAATTAGAAAAGGAGAATAATTGTGGTACGTTTTGTACTCTGTGCTTTTCAGATCATTTTGTTTGCAATCTGTGTACATTAAGGCTGCATCAAATATGAAATATTATTTGTTTGTCTGTCTGATAATATAATTTGTCACACGATTTCTTTGATGAGAAGTAAAAGTACACTGTTCCAGTAGAATATGTTAATGTCGTAAACATACGAGGACTATTCTATAAAGAATGGTCATAATTTTTTTACGGTCATAATTTTTCACACTAAAACTCAGTCTTATTATATTCTGTTAGCTTAATGTCTTTGAAGACCGGCAGAAACGCTGGGACAAGTACATCGCTTTCAGGCGAGACTATTTTGAGAACGACCCTGAAAATTATGAGAATGAGTAAAGGTACGTTGTCACAAACAAAATTGTGTTCAATATTTAACAGCTCTCGTAGATCACTTTGTTTACAGTGATAGACACTGGACGCCGGCCCCGTAGCCGTGGTCGTTAATATGTATATATAGAGGGTGGCGGGTTCAAGTCCCGCCTTGGGCATTGGTGTTTATGTGTACAGTGTATATGTGTAGAAATACAGAAAAACTGACAGTAAATAAACGGAAACGGTAAACTAAGGAAACGAGAATATATATCTATATATGCGACGATAGTCTGAATGTTTCCGACTTCAGCATGAAGATGGCAGCACTCGTAAATAAAAGGTAGTGAATTTCTTTGTACATCTCTTGACAGTTACTTACCAAAGTTTCAGCCATTTTGGACACTCAGTTGTTATGTAACAGTAGTCTGAGTGAGTTGATGTGAGTGTTTTTATTAAAATGGACAAAATCGAGGATCGAGCTGTCAACATTTGTTTTTGAAAGGCAATACGCCTACGCAAATCAAAGATGAGTTGGATTCTGTGTATGGGGACTCTGCACCATCATTTACCACAGTGAAATTTTGGGCAGCTGAATTTAAACGTAGCCGCAAGAGCTTGGGAGGCGATGAAAGTTCGGGACGTCCAAAAACTGCAACTACCGACGAAAACACCGCCAAAGTTCAACAAATGGTGCTAGACGACCGCCGAATTAAAGTGATATAGATAGCAGAGGCTATGAACATGTCAAAAGAACGTGCTTGCCACATATTAAATCAACATTTAGGCATGAGAAAGCTGTCCGCACGTTGGGTGCCGCGTTTGCTCATGTTATACGAGAAACGTGTTGGAATGAACATTTCCAACGCTCTGTTGTTGCAGTTTAGGCGCAATAAATCCGAGTTTTAGCGCCGATTAATTATTGTAGTTGAAACTTGGATACACCACTATACTTCCGCAATAAAACTACAGTCTAAGCAGTGGACTTCAAAGGAGAAACCGGCTCCAAAGAAACGAAGAACTGCTTTTTTCGGCTGGGAAAGTGATTGCGACTGTTTTTGGGGATTGTCATGGAGTTATTTTAATCTATGATATTCAAAAAGGAAAAAGCTTTACAGGAGCATACTACGCATCATTACTTGACAAACTGAAGGCAGAACTTGCGGAAAAACCTCCACATTTGCAGAAAAAGTAAATCCTGTTTCACCAAGACAAAGCATCGTCTCATACCTCAGCGCTTGCAATGGCGAAAATCCATGAATTACGGTTTGAACTGCATGACTCACCAGATCTAGCTCCAAGTGACTTCCTTTTGTTCCCTCATCTAAAAATTGGGCTCGGAGGACAGAGATTTGCGCTTGTAGGAGTGTGTACAGTTACAACGAGACTATGTTGAACGAAAAAATTCTGAAGAAAATGTCTTGTATATTTATTATTTCGGAACATTTTCAGACCACCTATATATAAAACTGGACTGGCCTATGGGTCATCCCCAGAGGAAGTTCACAAAGTGAAGACTTACCCCTCTCTAACGACCAGGGAGTTACTGAGCTGTCCTCGAAGGGCGCCCGGCGCCTCCGTGGGACTTTCCATAGGGCAACACCTAGAGACTAACAAGCCCCTCCCATCTCGTCCGTAAACACAAGACGGGATGGAAGTGGATACGCCACTTACGCGCGCCAATCCCAAAGAGGAAGGCCTAGGGGGGGGGGGGTAAAGGCCACCTGGTGATCTAGCACACCTTCTACTAGCTATGCTGGCTAGAACGCGGGAATATATGGCTTCCCTCAACCCCGTACGGAGACGTACCCGATCTCCCACGAGTATCGGGAAAACACTACCCCCTCGAGTCCAACCCAATCCGAACAACTCCCATATAGGGAGGGGCTCGAATGTTTGGCCCAAGGTTCCTCTGGTAAGGATAAAACGATAGGAGAAAGAGCGAGGCCGAGCCAGAGAGTCGCGACAGTAGAGCAGACATTTGAGGCTCCCCGGCAGGTCAGCATAACAGGTCCCACCCGTCGTAGTCCTGAAACGGCCCACCAGATCGTACCGGAGACCGGAAGAGCAAGTTTTTACCAGGAGCATATCACCCTGTCATTCACTGCCGAGACAGCCGCCACGCTTCTTCTCTGAAAGGGACCACCAGATGAGAGATGATATGAAATGATAATGGAGATGAAACGGAGGAACAGGAAATTCAGGGATGTAATTACCAACCCAGCATTCATCTGGCGACGTCGGAAAACCCCGAAAAAGCCCATGAGTCAGGTAGGCTGGCCACGGGAATCGAACACGGACCTCCCGAATATGGGCCACAGACTGAACCGCCTGAGTCATACCGTTCGGTTAGACACTGTGAATGGACAGTAGTAGGTACAAGGGCTGTTCAATAGGGAAAGAACACAATTTTTTTTGACAACGGACTTTTACTCATCTTTATAATTTTGATGGTCCTTCTCAAAATAGTTTCCCCTGAATGCGATGCACTTGTCCCAGCATTTCTCTCAGTCTTCAAAGACATGCTGGAAACCATTTTTTGAGAGATCTTCAAAATGGCCTCCGCAGCCTTCACCACTGCTTCTGATGATGGATAATGCCTCCCACGAAGGCGTTTCTTCAAGTTAGGGAATAGAAAAAAGTCACATGAGGCTAAATCCGGACTATAGACAGGGTGAGGGATGCACTTCACTTTGATTTTTGCATGATATTCAGCAACAACATTGGCAATATGCGGCCACTCATTATCGTGGTGCAGCATCCAGCCTGCTTCACGGAAATGTTGTCTTTTGCGCCTGATATGGACTTGAAATGTTTTTCAGGACGTACCTGCAATACTGTCCAAATACTGATGTGTGTGCCGGTACAACAGGCCGATAATCCATTCCACGAATATCAAAGAATGAGATAACCATAACTTTCCCAGCAGAGGCAGCCACTTTTACTTTTTTGGAGGTTAGTGATGATGGAGATTTCCACACTGAGCTTTGCTGTTTGCTCTCAGGATCAAAATGATGTGGCGAAGTTTAATCAGTAATGATTACGTTTGAAGGAAACTCCGGATCTTCCTCTAACATCAACTTTAACTGCATGGTATCTCCATTGCAGCGGTAGGCGACACTGAACATGCCTGAACTTGTCTGGTTCTCACAAGCGGGAACCAGGAGTACCAACAAAGAAACTACTACGGCGTGTTTGTTTAACATTAAGCTAACAGAATATAATATGATTGAATTTTAGTGCAAAGAATTATGACCGTAAAAAAATTATGATCATTCATTGTTGAACAGCCCTTGTATACAGAAATTGCTTAGTTTTATACAGTCTGCTATATGTACGTATTTTAGCACTATAACTGTAGCAAGGCTTAAAGATATTAAGATGTCATCCTTGGAGAGTGTTGAAATACTTTTGATCAGATCTATGGAATTCTTGATGCTTAGACTTTCAGACTTAGGTAATGAGTTGTATTTATTGACGATTATACTTTGGGTAACGTTCCTTACCATTGTTATTTCATTCTTTGGAAGTGTCTTGATTGTAATCTGTAATCTGTTGAGTTCTGTTTTGATTATGATTTATATTTTTACTTTGCGTTTTTTAATATGTTGTATAATTTTTATAAACATTAGTCTGAGGTTATAATTTATTATATTAATAATTTTGATAGATGTATGTAAGCCTTCTCTGTATAGTAATTGTACAGTAGTAAGAGAGTTATGCCTGTTTGTAATCTAATCTTAAAAATATGTTGCAAATTTTTCCTAGCTTTTAAACAATGCAGTATCTATTTCATTTATCCAAAGATCCTTAGGGTGTTATTCATCCATTCTCTTTTTACATCTTTCTTTAATTTGGCATACATATCTGGACAAATGAGTTGAATATCCACCAATCTACTCATTTCTTGACTCCTTTGTGAACTAATCCACTTACAGTTTCAAGAGATATTGCTGTGGCCAGGGATACAAATTAATTTTACAAATGTAATACTTTCATTCATTTTATTGTTCATAATAGGTATATAAAATAAATGTTCAAATGCAATAAGTTCAGTTGACTATGTAGAGAGACCTTGATTTAACTTAATTTTAATACCATCTTCATTATTATAAATTTAAACTCGTGCTTCAACACATCTTTGGGAACCTTTACTCCATCAGTATAAATATGTGTCCAAAGATTTGATGAAATTTCTCCACTAATTCAGAAAACTGATGATATCTTCTTGTTAGCTTACAATTACTAAGTTGATATTCTACAGCTTGTCCATGCACACCTCTACTAATAAGTATTTGTTAGTAGATTCCCTTTGATTTTTAAAACATGGTATACGTATAGATAGAGCCAACATGAAAAAATTTAATGCCATGGCCGGGATTTGAATCATGGATCTCCTGGTTTCCATCCAGTCGCTCTAACCCACTGAGCTACCATGGCCAACGTGCCGTCGTGACATTAAATTTTCCATTTGACTCATATATTTCCCCGATAGACCTCTAGGGGCTCTCGCATCCGAGATACACCGTCGGTGGCGACTTACTATCCTAAGTACTTGACTCCCAGGCTTCATCATTTAACTCTTATTATTTTAGTTAATTGATGTAAATTAATCATTTCTTATACTAGTTGTATACAGGCTAAGGTTTTTGATAGAGCCAACATGAAAAATTCAAACCATGGCCAGGATTTGAACTACGGAACTCCTGGCTTCCTATATACGGCTAGTATGAAGAAATTATTAATTTCCATCAATTAACTGAAATAGTATAATATGTTGATATTTTTACTATTGTTCCTGATAAACACATTAACAATGCCTTAAAATTACTAAATTTAGAAGATAAAGCTATAAAATTCACATTAGAAACTGAAATTAATGGATTTCTTCCTTTTCTAGATTTGAAAATAATAAGAAATAATAACAAATTACACTTCGATATTTATAGGAAGTCTACTCATATCGATAATTACATAAAAAATGAGAGTTTTAACCCTTTTCACATAAATTTGCTGTTTTTAATAGTTTGATTTATAGATAAATAAATATACCCCTGAATAAAGAGAAATTTAATCAAGAATATAAACATATTACTAATACTCCTTTAATTAATGGTTTTAATAAAGACTTTATAAGAAAGAAGATTGAAAAATGTAAATATAAAAAAAACTGTTAATGATATTTCTACCCTTAAAAAATAAAAGAAAATTATAATTAAAAAAAAATTGCTTACCATCCTTGGTTTAATAAACATTATCAAAAATGTTTAAAGAAGTTGGTATAACTTTGGTTCCTAAAAATAAATAAAGTATTAAAAATTTAGTACATTTCGCTAAAAAAGATAAAATTCCTAATAATAAAAATTCTGGTATTTATCTATTTAATTGTTTAGATTGTGATTAATTTGGAAACCAATACGAAAGAACATTTTCGTAACATTAAGTATAAAAAAACTGATAAATCGGCCGTAGCAGATCATTTTTTGTAATTTAATTATGAAACAAATCCTGAAGTTAAATTATTAAAACATTTAAATGGTCCGATAAAGTTAATGATTTGGGAAAAGATATTTATTTTAAAAAATAAACATCGCATAATGAAAGATAGAGTCAACATGAAAAAGTCAATGCCATGGCCGGGGATTGAATCACGGATCTCCTGATTTCCATCCAGTCGCTCTAACCCATTGAGCTAACATGGCCAACTTGCCGTCAAGACATTAAATTCTCCAATTGACGCATATATTTCCCGGGTAGACCAACAGGGGCTTTCGCATCCGAGATACACCCATTGTGGCGAATTACTCTTGTAAGTACATGAGTCCCAGGCTTCATCATTTAACTCTTATTATTTTAGTTAATAGATGAAAGTTAGTCATTTCTTCACACTAGCCTTATATAGGCTAAGGTTTTTGATAGATAGAGTCAACATGAAAAATTCAATGCCATGGCCAGGATATGAACTAAAAATAATAAGAGTTAAATGATGAAGCCTGGGACTCAAGTACTTACGATAGTAAGTCGCCACAAACGGTGTCTCTTGAATGCAAGAGCCCCTAGTGGTCTACCGGAAAAATATATGAGTCAAATGGAGAATTTAACGTCAGGACGGCACGTTGACCATGGTAATTCAATGGGTTAGAGCGACTGGACGGAAACCAGGAGATCCGTGGTTCAAATTTCAGCCATGGCATTGAATTTTCATGTTGACTCTATTTATCTGAAACCTTAGCCTATATACGGCTAGTATGAATAAATGATTAATTTCTATCATTTAACTAAAAATAATCACGTAATGAATTTCGAATTACCAGCAGTTGATTCTGTTTTAAGGTTTGTTTCGTTTTCAGATTTTGGTAATACTGAAAAAGCATAATAACATGGTAATCGGAAACCTTGACGACAGAGTTTATTGATGGGCTGACGATGCAAGCAATTTGTGTGTGAAATCGATCTCAATTAGAAAGAAAAATTAACTTCATTTTCTTGAGATATGTGAAGCTTTTTTACAAATATGTATATTATTGTAATAAGTACTTGTTTCTACATTTTCAGAAGAGCCAATTTGGTACAAGTAGAAGAGTTCATGGTGCAAACTATGCCCCAGAAGCCTCTTGTACGCAGCTTCACACAAAATACTCTTCCTCAATCATCTTCCGCTCTTCAAGGATGGAATAAGGTGGACTCTAAGGAGAAGAAAAATGATTTCCTCATCCAGGACAATAAATATAAGCCACGAGGAGAAAATTCTGGAACACCAAATGAAACTAATTCAGTGAGAGGTAAGTTCCCCAATGCCTTCACAAAGCTATGCTAATGTTGCTGCAAAGACCCTAGTGCTAGCATTTACACTCGTAAGACTTGCTTTTATAGCCACATAAATGGGTGAAGTTGAGCGAATGAATGTACCTTCATTTCCATTTTACATAATTTACAACATTTCACAATATTTCTATTGTCTACCTTACCCTAAGTACAAATTATATTCTAGCCGCTCATTATTCCCTTGGCCTCCTGGTTGCCTCGCTCCTTGGGCTTTGGCTCACCTTGGAGTGCTCTCCTTCTGCTTCATCATTCTACCCTTCCTTTTATCCTTACTGTATTCTCTTCTGCTCCTCCTTTCTTCTCATACTCCATTTCCCTTTCAAATTTAAAAGCTCACCCATGTTCCTACACCTTTTTACCCTTTTCCTGTCAGCATTTTCATAGCTACTATTTTTTTATCCTCCTATACCTTATTTCTCCACTTCACAAATTCCCTCCAGTCTATCATATGAGAGTCGGCTGATAAGTCCCAGAACTTACTATAAAAAGCATTAAATTTTTTTTCTTTATTTCTCAACATAATCTCCAGAAAGGCTAACACATTAGTCATGTCAGAGCTCTAATTTAATTAAAGCATCTCTGTTGTGCGATGTATCATGGTCCTCAAAATACGAGGGCTGTTCAATAAAGAATGATCATAATTATTTTATGGTCATAATTTTTCGCACTAAATTCAGTCTTATTATATTCTGTTAGCTTAATGTGAAACAAACACGCCGTAGTAATTTCATTGGTGGTACTTCTGGTTCCCGCCTGTGAGAACCAGGCAAGTTCAGACATGTTCAGTATCGCCTACCGCTGCAGTGGAGGTAACATGCAGTTAAAGTTGATGTTAGAGGAAGACCCGGCGTTTCTTTCAAACGTAATCACTGCTGATGAAACTTGGCTACATCACTTTGATACTAAGAGCAAACAGCAAAGCTCAGTGTGGAAATCTCCTTCATCACCAACCCCCAAAAAAGAAAATGTGGTTGCTTCTGCTGGGAAAGTTATAGTCCTTTTATTCTTTGATATTCATCAAATGGTTTATCAACACGTTGTACCTGCACACACATCAGTAACTGGACAATACTACAGGAATTTCTTGAAAACATTGTAAGTCCATAGCAGGCACAAAAGATTACATTTCCATGAAGCAGGCTGGATGCTGCACCATGAAAATGCGCGGCCACATATTGCCAATGTTGTTGAATATCTTGCAAAAATTTACGTGAAGTGCATCCCTCACCCTCCCTATAGTCCGGGATTAGCCTCATGTGACTTTTTTCTATTCCCTAACTTGAAGAAACGCCTTCGTGGGAGGCATTATCCATCATCAGAAGCAGTGGTAAAGGCTGCGGAGGCGATTTTGAAGGATCTCTCAAGAAATGGTTTCCAACATATCTCTGAAGACTGGCAGAAATGCTGGGACAAGTACATCGCATTCAGGGGAGACTATTTTGAGAAGGACTATCAAAATTATGAGGATGAGTAAAGGTACGTTGTCAAAAAAAAAACTGTAATCATTCTTTATTGAACATCACGCGTAGCTGTTTACCACATCATTGACCTCCTCGTTGTTGTGAAGTCTTCGTCCTACAAGACATTTTTTGAGGTTCTAGATCAGGCGATAGTTACTGGGTGCTAGATCTGGCGAATAGGGTGGATGTTCAAGCAATTCGAACTTTAATTTGCTCATTTTTCCCATTGCAATGACTGAATGATGGGCCGCAGTATTCTCGTGAACAATCAAGATTCTTTTTTCTTTGCCAAATGGGGTCTTTTTCTTTTCACCTCATCACTCAAACATTGCAGTGGTCACCAGTGATACTTTTACCCTTTTCCAAGTAATCAATAAGAGTAATTCTCTGTCCATCCCAGAAAACACTCGTCATAACCTTGTTAGCTGACAAAATTGACTTTGCCTTTTTTGGAGTTGGTTCACCTGGCACAATCCACTGTTTCGACTGTGACTTACTTTCTGCAGTATAGTGATGTATCCAAGTTTCATCCATGGTAATAAGCGGTGTCAAAAATTCACTGGGATTTTTACAGTAGAGCTCCAAATTCTTAATAGAAACAGTTTTCTCTGCAGCTTTTGATCAAGTGTCTACAAATGTGGAACCCATCTGGTACAGACCTTGTGAAGGCCCAAAACATTACTTAAAATATTACCTGCACATTCTTTTAATATCTTTACAGCCTCTGCTATCTCAAACAACTTTAATCTGCGGTCTTCCAGTACTAAACATTGATTTTAGTTAATTGATGGAAATTAATAATTTTTTCATACTAGCCGTATATAGGCTAAGGTCTTTGATAGATATAGTCAACATGAAAAATTCAGTGCCATGGCCGGGATTTGAACCATGGATCTCTTGGTTTCCGTCGAGTCGCTCTAACCCATTGAGCTACCATGGCCAACGTGCCATCTTGACATGAAATTCTCCATCTCACTCGTATATTTCCCCAGTAAACCACTAGGGGCTCTCGCATTCGAGATACACCGGGGAAATATACGAGTCAGATGGAGAATTTGATGTCCGGACTGCAAGCTGGCCATGGTAGCTCAATGGGTTAGAGCGAATGGAGGGAACCAGGAGATCCGTGGTTCAAATCCCGGCCATAGCATTGAATTTTTCGTGTTGACTATATCTACTAAACAATGAATTTGTTCAATGATCTCTGGAGTTGAGACTTCCACTAGACGTCCAGAGCGAGACTCATCACTGGTAGTCGCACGTTCCATTTTAAACTCTATAACCAACCTTTTAATTAATGTATATGAAGGGACAGAGCGAGGCTCATCACTAGTACTCGCACGTCCCATTTTAAACTCTACAACCAACCTTTTAATTATTGTATATGAAGGGACAGAGCGAGGCTCATCACTAGTACTCGTACGTCCCATTTTAAACTCTACAACCAACCTTTTAATTATTGTATATGAAGGGACAGTGCGAGGCTCATCGCTAGTACTCGTACGTTCCATTTTAAGCTGTACAGCCAACCTTTTAATTATTGCATATGAAGGGACAGAGCGAGGCTCATCACTAGTACTCGTACGTTCCATTTTAAGCTGTACAGCCAACCTTTTAATTATTGTATATGAAGGGACAGAGCGAGGCTCATCACTAGTACTCGTACGTTCCATTTTAAGCTGTACAGCCAACCTTTTAATTATTGCATATGAAGGGACAGAGCGAGGCTCATCACTAGTACTCGTACGTTCCATTTTAAGCTGTACAGCCAACCTTTTAATTATTGTATATGAAGGGACAGAGCGAGGCTCATCACTAGTACTCGTACGTCCCATTTTAAACTCTACAACCAACCTTTTAGTTATTGTATATGAAGGGACAGAGCGAGGCTCATCACTAGTATTCGCACGTCCCATTTTAAACTCTACAACCAACCTTTTAGTTATTGTATATGAAGGGACAGAGCGAGGCTCATCACTAGTACTCGTACGTCCCATTTTAAACTCTACAACCAACCTTTTAGTTATTGCATATGAAGGGACAGAGCGAGGCTCATCACTAGTACTCGTACGTCCCATTTTAAACTCTACAACCAACCTTTTAGTTATTGTATATGAAGGGACAGAGCGAGGCTCATCACTAGTACTCGTACGTTCCATTTTAAACTCTACAACCAACCTTTTAGTTATTGCATATGAAGGGACAGAGCGAGGCTCATCACTAGTACTCGTACGTCCCATTTTAAACTCTACAACCAACCTTTTAGTTATTGTATATGAAGGGACAGAGCGAGACTCATCACTAGTACTCGTACGTCCCATTTTAAACTCTACAACCAACCTTTTAGTTATTGCATATGAAGGGACAGAGCGAGGCTCATCACTAGTACTCGTACGTCCCATTTTAAACTCTACAACCAACCTTTTAGTTATTGTATATGAAGGGACAGAGCGAGACTCATCACTAGTACTCGTACGTCCCATTTTAAACTCTACAACCAACCTTTTAATTATTGTAAATGAAGGGACAGAGCGAGACTCGTCACTAGTAGTCGTACGTCCCATTTTAAACTCTACAACCAACCTTTTAGTTATTGCATATGAAGGGACAGAGCGAGACTCATCACTAGTATTCGCACGTCCCATTTTAAACTGTACAACCAACCTTTTAAGTATTGCATATGAAGGGACAGAGCGAGACTCATCACTAGTATTCGCACGTCCCATTTTAAACTGTACAACCAACCTTTTAGTTATTGCATATGAAGGGACAGAGCGAGACTCATCACTAGTACTCGTACGTCCCATTTTAAACTCTACAACCAACCTTTTAATTATTGTAAATGAAGGGACAGAGCGAGACTCATCACTAGTACTCGTACGTCCCATTTTAAACTCTACAACCAACCTTTTAGTTATTGCATATGAAGGGACAGAGCGAGACTCATCACTAGTATTCGCACGTCCCATTTTAAACTGTACAACCAACCTTTTAAGTATTGCATATGAAGGGACAGAGCGAGGCTCATCACTAGTATTCGCACGTTCCATTTTAAACTCTACAACCAACGTTTTAATTATTGTATATGAAGGGACAGAGCGAGGCTCATCACTAGTATTCGCACGTTCCATTTTAAACTCTACAACCAACCTTTTAGTTATTGCATATGAAGGGACAGAGAGAGACTCATCACTAGTATTCGCACGTTCCATTTTAAACTCTACAACCAACCTTTTAGTTATTGCATATGAAGGGACAGAGAGAGACTCATCACTAGTATTCGCACGTTCCATTTTAAACTCTACAACCAACCTTTTAAGTATTGTATATGAAGGGACAGAGCGAGGCTCATCACTAGTATTCGTACGTTCCATTTTAAACTCTACAACCAACCTTTTAATTATTGTATATGAAGGGACAGAGCGAGACTCATCGCTAGTACTCGTACGTTCCATTTTAAACTCTACAACCAACCTTTTAATTATTGTATATGAAGGGACAGAGCGAGGCTCATCACTAGTATTCGTACGTTCCATTTTAAACTCTACAACCAACCTTTTAAGTATTGCATATGAAGGGACAGAGCGAGGCTCATCACTAGTATTCGCACGTTCCATTTTAAACTCTACAACCAACCTTTTAAGTATTGCATATGAAGGGACAGAGCGAGGCTCATCACTAGTATTCGCACGTTCCATTTTAAACTCTACAACCAACCTTTTAAGTATTGCATATGAAGGGACAGAGCGAGACTCATCACTAGTACTCGTACGTTCCATTTTAAACTCTACAACCAACCTTTTAATTATTGTATATGAAGGGACAGAGCGAGGCTCATCACTAGTATTCGTACGTCCCATTTTAAACTCTACAACCAACCTTTTAATTATTGTATATGAAGGGACAGAGCGAGGCTCATCACTAGTATTCGCACGTTCCATTTTAAACTCTACAACCAACCTTTTAATTATTGTATATGAAGGGACAGAGCGAGGCTCATCACTAGTATTCGCACGTTCCATTTTAAACTCTACAACCAACCTTTTAATTATTGTATATGAAGGGACAGAGCGAGGCTCATCACTAGTATTCGCACGTCCCATTTTAAACTCTACAACCAACCTTTTAATTATTGTATATGAAGGGACAGAGCGAGGCTCATCGCTAGTACTCGCACGTTCCATTTTAAACTCTACAACCAACCTTTTAATTATTGTATATGAAGGGACAGAGCGAGACTCATCACTAGTATTCGTACGTTCCATTTTAAACTCTACAACCAACCTTTTAATTATTGTATATGAAGGGACAGAGCGAGGCTCATCACTAGTATTCGCACGTTCCATCTTAAACTCTACAACCAACCTTTTAATTATTGTATATGAAGGGACAGTGCGAGGCTCATCACTAGTATTCGCACGTTCCATTTTAAGCTGTACAGCCAACCTTTTAATTATTGTATATGAAGGGACAGAGCGAGGCTCATCGCTAGTACTCGTACGTCCCATTTTAAACTCTACAACCAACCTTTTAATTATTGTATATGAAGGGACAGAGCGAGGCTCATCACTAGTACTCGTACGTCCCATTTTAAACTCTACAACCAACCTTTTAATTATTGTATATGAAGGGACAGAGCGAGGCTCATCGCTAGTACTCGTACGTCCCATTTTAAACTCTACAACCAACCTTTTAATTATTGTATATGAATGGACAGAGCGAGGCTCATCGCTAGTACTCGTACGTTCCATTTTAAACTCTACAACCAACCTTTTAGTTATTGTATATGAAGGGACAGAGCGAGACTCATCGCTAGTACTCGTACGTTCCATTTTAAACTCTACAACCAACCTTTTAGTTATTGTATATGAAGGGACAGAGCGAGGCTCATCGCTAGTACTCGTACGTCCCATTTTAAACTCTACAACCAACCTTTTAATTATTGTATATGAAGGGACAGAGCGAGGCTCATCGCTAGTACTCGTACGTTCCATTTTAAACTCTACAACCAACCTTTTAAGTATTGCATATGAAGGGACAGAGCGAGGCTC
Organism: Mantis religiosa; assembly: GCA_030765055.1. Taxonomy (NCBI): domain Eukaryota; kingdom Metazoa; phylum Arthropoda; class Insecta; order Mantodea; family Mantidae; genus Mantis; species Mantis religiosa. The sequence goes on along the minus strand of CM060950.1, from coordinate 198,263,327 downwards.
ATCACTAGTATTCGCACGTTCCATTTTAAACTCTACAACCAACCTTTTAATTATTGCATATGAAGGGACAGAGCGAGACTCATCACTAGTACTCGTACGTTCCATTTTAAACTCTACAACCAACCTTTTAGTTATTGTAAATGAAGGGACAGAGCGAGACTCATCGCTAGTACTCGTACGTTCCATTTTAAACTCTACAACCAACCTTTTAATTATTGTATATGAAGGGACAGAGCGAGACTCATCACTAGTACTCGTACGTTCCATTTTAAACTCTACAACCAACCTTTTAATTATTGTATATGAAGGGACAGAGCGAGACTCATCGCTAGTACTCGTACGTTCCATTTTAAACTCTACAACCAACCTTTTAATTATTGTATATGAAGGGACAGAGCGAGACTCATCACTAGTACTCGTACGTTCCATTTTAAACTCTACAACCAACCTTTTAGTTATTGTAAATGAAGGGACAGAGCGAGACTCATCGCTAGTACTCGTACGTTCCATTTTAAACTCTACAACCAACCTTTTAGTTATTGCATATGAAGGGACAGAGCGAGACTCATCACTAATACTCGTACGTTCCATTTTAAACTCTACAACCAACATTTTAATTATTGTATATGAAGGGACAGAGCGAGGCTCATCACTAGTACTCGTACGTTCCATTTTAAGCTGTACAACCAACCTTTTAATTATTGTATATGAAGGGACAGAGCGAGACTCATCACTAGTACTCGTACGTTCCATTTTAAGCTGTACAGCCAACCTTTAATTATTGTATATGAAGGGACAGAGCGAGACTCATCACTAGTACTCGTACGTTCCATTTTAAACTCTACAACCAGCATTTTAATTATTGTATATGAAGGGACAGAGCGAGGCTCATCACTAGTACTCGTACGTTCCATTTTAAGCTGTACAGCCAACCTTTTAATTATTGTATATGAAGGGACAGAGCGAGGCTCATCACTAGTATTCGCACGTTCCATTTTAAGCTGTACAGCCAACCTTTAATTATTGTATATGAAGGGACAGAGCGAGACTCATCACTAGTACTCATACGTTCCATTTTAAGCTGTACAGCCAACCTTTTAATTATTGTATATGAAGGGACAGAGCGAGGCTCATCACTAGTGCTCGCACGTCCCATTTTAAACTCTACAACCAACATTTTAATTATTGTATATGAAGGGACAGAGCGAGGCTCATCACTAGTACTCGTAAGTTCCATTTTAAGCTGTACAGCCAACCTTTAATTATTGTATATGAAGGGACAGAGCGAGACTCATCACTAGTACTCATACGTCCCATTTTAAGCTGTACAGCCAACCTTTTAGTTATTGCATATGAAGGGACAGAGCGAGGCTCATCACTAGTGCTCGCACGTCCCATTTTAAACTCTACAACCAACCTTTTAATTATTATATATGAAGGGACAGAGCGAGGCTCATCACTAGTACTCATACGTCCCATTTTAAGCTGTACAGCCAACCTTTTAATTATTGTATATGAAGGGACAGAGCGAGGCTCATCACTAGTATTCGCACGTTCCATTTTAAACTCTACAACCAACCTTTTAAGTATTGCATATGAAGGGACAGAGCGAGGCTCATCACTAGTACTCATACGTCCCATTTTAAGCTGTACAGCCAACCTTTTAATTATTGTATATGAAGGGACAGAGCGAGACTCATCGCTAGTACTCGCACGTCCCATTTTAAACTCTACAACCAACCTTTTAATTATTGTATATGAAGGGACAGAGCGAGGCTCATCACTAGTACTCGTACGTCCCATTTTAAACTCTACAACCAACCTTTTAGTTATTGTATATGAAGGGACAGAGCGAGGCTCACCACTAGTACTCGCACGTTCCATTTTAAGCTGTACAACCAACCTTTTAGTTATTGTATATGAAGGGACAGAGCGAGGCTCATCACTAGTACTCGCACGTCCCATTTTAAGCTGTATAACCAACCTTTTAATTAATGTATATGAAGGGACAGAGCGAGGCTCATCATTAGTACTCGTACGTCCCATTTTAAACTCTACAACCAACCTTTTAGTTATTGTATATGAAGGGACAGAGCGAGGCTCATCACTAGTACTCGCACGTTCCATTTTAAGCTGTACAACCAACCTTTTAGTTATTGTATATGAAGGGACAGAGCGAGGCTCATCACTAGTACTCGCACGTTCCATTTTAAGCTGTACAACCAACCTTTTAGTTATTGTATATGAAGGGACAGAGGGAGGCTCATCACTAGTACTCGCACGTTCCATTTTAAGCTGTACAACCAACCTTTTAGTTATTGTATATGAAGGGACAGAGCGAGACTCATCACTAGTACTCGTACGTCCCATTTTAAACTCTACAACCAACCTTTTAATTATTGTATATGAAGGGACAGAGCGAGGCTCATCGCTAGTACTCGCACGTTCCATTTTAAGCTGTATAGCCAACCTTTTAGTTATTGTATATGAAGGGACAGAGCGAGGCTCATCACTAGTATTCGCACGTTCCATTTTAAACTCTACAACCAACCTTTTAGTTATTGTATATGAAGGGACAGAGCGAGGCTCATCACTAGTATTCGCACGTCCCATTTTAAACTCTACAACCAACCTTTTAGTTATTGTATATGAAGGGACAGAGCGAGGCTCATCACTAGTACTCGCACGTTCCATTTTAAGCTGTACAACCAACCTTTTAGTTATTGTATATGAAGGGACAGAGCGAGGCTCATCACTAGTACTCGCACGTCCCATTTTAAACTCTACAACCAACCTTTTAATTATTGTATATGAAGGGACAGAGCGAGGCTCATCACTAGTACTCGTACGTCCCATTTTAAACTCTACAACCAACCTTTTAGTTATTGTATATGAAGGGACAGAGCGAGGCTCATCACTAGTACTCGCACGTCCCATTTTAAACTCTACAACCAACCTTTTAATTATTGTATATGAAGGGACAGAGCGAGGCTCATCACTAGTACTCGTACGTCCCATTTTAAACTCTACAACCAACCTTTTAGTTATTGTATATGAAGGGACAGAGCGAGGCTCATCACTAGTATTCGCACGTTCCATTTTAAACTCTACAACCAACCTTTTAATTATTGTATATGAAGGGACAGAGCGAGGCTCATCACTAGTATTCGCACGTTCCATTTTAAACTCTACAACCAACCTTTTAGTTATTGTATATGAAGGGACAGAGCGAGGCTCATCACTAGTACTCGTACGTCCCATTTTAAACTCTACAACCAACCTTTTAGTTATTGTATATGAAGGGACAGAGCGAGGCTCATCACTAGTACTCGTACGTCCCATTTTAAACTCTACAACCAACCTTTTAATTATTGTATATGAAGGGACAGAGCGAGACTCATCACTAGTACTCGTACGTTCCATTTTAAACTCTACAACCAACCTTTTAATTATTGTATATGAAGGGACAGAGCGAGGCTCATCACTAGTATTCGCACGTTCCATTTTAAACTCTACAACCAACCTTTTAATTATTGTATATGAAGGGACAGAGCGAGACTCATCACTAGTATTCGCACGTTCCATTTTAAACTCTACAACCAACCTTTTAGTTATTGTATATGAAGGGACAGAGCGAGGCTCATCACTAGTACTCGTACGTCCCATTTTAAACTCTACAACCAACCTTTTAAGTATTGTATATGAAGGGACAGAGCGAGACTCATCACTAGTATTCGCACGTCCCATTTTAAACTCTACAACCAACCTTTTAATTATTGTATATGAAGGGACAGAGCGAGGCTCATCACTAGTATTCGTACGTCCCATTTTAAACTCTACAACCAACCTTTTAATTATTGTATATGAAGGGACAGAGCGAGACTCATCACTAGTATTCGCACGTTCCATTTTAAACTCTACAACCAACCTTTTAGTTATTGTATATGAAGGGACAGAGCGAGACTCATCACTAGTATTCGCACGTTCCATTTTAAACTCTACAACCAACCTTTTAGTTATTGTATATGAAGGGACAGAGCGAGACTCATCACTAGTATTCGCACGTTCCATTTTAAACTCTACAACCAACCTTTTAATTATTGTATATGAAGGGACAGAGCGAGACTCATCACTAGTATTCGCACGTTCCATTTTAAACTCTACAACCAACCTTTTAGTTATTGTATATGAAGGGACAGAGCGAGACTCATCACTAGTATTCGCACGTTCCATTTTAAACTCTACAACCAACCTTTTAGTTATTGTATATGAAGGGACAGAGCGAGACTCATCACTAGTACTCGTACGTTCCATTTTAAGCTGTACAGCCAACCTTTAATTATTGTATATGAAGGGACAGAGCGAGACTCATCACTAGTACTCGTACGTTCCATTTTAAACTCTACAACCAACATTTTAATTATTGTATATGAAGGGACAGAGCGAGGCTCATCACTAGTACTCGTACGTTCCATTTTAAGCTGTACAGCCAACCTTTTAATTATTGTATATGAAGGGACAGAGCGAGGCTCATCACTAGTACTCGTACGTTCCATTTTAAGCTGTACAGCCAACCTTTAATTATTGTATATGAAGGGACAGAGCGAGACTCATCACTAGTACTCATACGTTCCATTTTAAGCTGTACAGCCAACCTTTTAATTATTGTATATGAAGGGACAGAGCGAGGCTCATCACTAGTGCTCGCACGTCCCATTTTAAACTCTACAACCAACAGTTTAATTATTGTATATGAAGGGACAGAGCGAGGCTCATCACTAGTACTCGTAAGTTCCATTTTAAGCTGTACAGCCAACCTTTAATTATTGTATATGAAGGGACAGAGCGAGACTCATCACTAGTACTCATAGGTCCCATTTTAAGCTGTACAGCCAACCTTTTAGTTATTGCATATGAAGGGACAGAGCGAGGCTCATCACTAGTGCTCGCACGTCCCATTTTAAACTCTACAACCAACCTTTTAATTATTGTATATGAAGGGACAGAGCGAGGCTCATCACTAGTACTCATACGTCCCATTTTAAGCTGTACAGCCAACCTTTTAATTATTGTATATGAAGGGACAGAGCGAGGCTCATCACTAGTATTCGCACGTTCCATTTTAAACTCTACAACCAACCTTTTAGTTATTGCATATGAAGGGACAGAGAGAGACTCATCACTAGTATTCGCACGTTCCATTTTAAACTCTACAACCAACCTTTTAATTATTGTATATGAAGGGACAGAGCGAGGCTCATCACTAGTACTCGCACGTTCCATTTTAAACTCTACAACCAACCTTTTAGTTATTGCATATGAAGGGACAGAGCGAGGCTCATCACTAGTACTCATACGTCCCATTTTAAGCTGTACAGCCAACCTTTTAATTATTGTATATGAAGGGACAGAGCGAGACTCATCGCTAGTACTCGCACGTCCCATTTTAAACTCTACAACCAACCTTTTAATTATTGTATATGAAGGGACAGAGCGAGGCTCATCACTAGTACTCGTACGTCCCATTTTAAACTCTACAACCAACCTTTTAGTTATTGTATATGAAGGGACAGAGCGAGGCTCATCACTAGTACTCGCACGTTCCATTTTAAGCTGTACAACCAACCTTTTAGTTATTGTATATGAAGGGACAGAGCGAGGCTCATCACTAGTACTCGTACGTCCCATTTTAAGCTGTATAACCAACCTTTTAATTAATGTATATGAAGGGACAGAGCGAGGCTCATCACTAGTACTCGTACGTCCCATTTTAAACTCTACAACCAACCTTTTAATTATTGTATATGAAGGGACAGAGCGAGGCTCATCACTAGTACTCGTACGTCCCATTTTAAACTCTACAACCAACCTTTTAGTTATTGTATATGAAGGGACAGAGCGAGGCTCATCACTAGTACTCGTACGTCCCATTTTAAACTCTACAACCAACCTTTTAGTTATTGTATATGAAGGGACAGAGCGAGGCTCATCACTAGTACTCGCACGTTCCATTTTAAGCTGTACAACCAACCTTTTAGTTATTGTATATGAAGGGACAGAGCGAGGCTCATCACTAGTACTCGCACGTTCCATTTTAAGCTGTACAACCAACCTTTTAGTTATTGTATATGAAGGGACAGAGCGAGGCTCATCACTAGTACTCGCACGTTCCATTTTAAGCTGTACAACCAACCTTTTAGTTATTGTATATGAAGGGACAGAGCGAGGCTCATCACTAGTACTCGCACGTTCCATTTTAAGCTGTACAACCAACCTTTTAGTTATTGTATATGAAGGGACAGAGCGAGACTCATCACTAGTACTCGTACGTCCCATTTTAAACTCTACAACCAACCTTTTAATTATTGTATATGAAGGGACAGAGCGAGGCTCATCACTAGTACTCGCACGTTCCATTTTAAGCTCTACAACCAACCTTTTAATTATTGTATATGAAGGGACAGAGCGAGGCTCACCACTAGTATTCGCACGTTCCATTTTAAACTCTACAACCAACCTTTTAGTTATTGTATATGAAGGGACAGAGCGAGGCTCATCACTAGTACTCGCACGTCCCATTTTAAACTCTACAACAACTTTTTAATTATTGTATATGAAGGGACAGAGCGAGGCTCATCACTAGTACTCGTACGTCCCATTTTAAACTCTACAACCAACCTTTTAGTTATTGTATATGAAGGGACAGAGCGAGGCTCATCACTAGTATTCGCACGTTCCATTTTAAACTCTACAACCAACCTTTTAATTATTGTATATGAAGGGACAGAGCGAGGCTCATCACTAGTACTCGTACGTCCCATTTTAAACTCTACAACCAACCTTTTAGTTATTGTATATGAAGGGACAGAGCGAGGCTCATCACTAGTACTCGTACGTCCCATTTTAAACTCTACAACCAACCTTTTAGTTATTGTATATGAAGGGACAGAGCGAGGCTCATCACTAGTATTCGCACGTTCCATTTTAAACTCTACAACCAACCTTTTAGTTATTGTATATGAAGGGACAGAGCGAGGCTCATCACTAGTACTCGTACGTCCCATTTTAAACTCTACAACCAACCTTTTAATTATTGTATATGAAGGGACAGAGCGAGGCTCATCACTAGTACTCGTACGTCCCATTTTAAACTCTACAACCAACCTTTTAGTTATTGTATATGAAGGGACAGAGCGAGGCTCATCACTAGTACTCGTACGTCCCATTTTAAACTCTACAACCAACCTTTTAATTATTGTATATGAAGGGACAGAGCGAGACTCATCACTAGTACTCGTACGTTCCATTTTAAACTCTACAACCAACCTTTTAATTATTGTATATGAAGGGACAGAGCGAGGCTCATCACTAGTATTCGCACGTTCCATTTTAAACTCTACAACCAACCTTTTAATTATTGTATATGAAGGGACAGAGCGAGACTCATCACTAGTATTCGCACGTTCCATTTTAAACTCTACAACCAACCTTTTAGTTATTGTATATGAAGGGACAGAGCGAGGCTCATCACTAGTACTCGTACGTCCCATTTTAAACTCTACAACCAACCTTTTAATTATTGTATATGAAGGGACAGAGAGAGACTCATCACTAGTATTCGCACGTTCCATTTTAAACTCTACAACCAACCTTTTAAGTATTGTATATGAAGGGACAGAGCGAGACTCATCACTAGTATTCGCACGTCCCATTTTAAACTCTACAACCAACCTTTTAGTTATTGTATATGAAGGGACAGAGCGAGACTCATCACTAGTATTCGCACGTTCCATTTTAAACTCTACAACCAACCTTTTAGTTATTGTATATGAAGGGACAGAGCGAGGCTCATCACTAGTACTCGTACGTCCCATTTTAAACTCTAGAACCAACCTTTTAATTATTGTATATGAAGGGACAGAGCGAGACTCATCACTAGTATTCGCACGTTCCATTTTAAACTCTACAACCAACCTTTTAATTATTGTATATGAAGGGACAGAGCGAGGCTCATCACTAGTACTCGTACGTCCCATTTTAAACTCTACAGCCAACCTTTTAGTTATTGTATATGAAGGGACAGAGCGAGGCTCATCACTAGTACTCGTACGTCCCATTTTAAACTCTACAATCAACCTTTTAATTATTGTATATGAAGGGACAGAGCGAGGCTCATCACTAGTATTCGCACGTTCCATTTTAAACTCTACAACCAACCTTTTAGTCATTGTATATGAAGGGACAGAGCGAGGCTCATCACTAGTACTCGTACGTCCCATTTTAAACTCTACAACCAACCTTTTAATTATTGTATATGAAGGGACAGAGCGAGACTCATCACTAGTATTCGCACGTTCCATTTTAAACTCTACAACCAACCTTTTAGTTATTGTATATGAAGGGACAGAGCGAGACTCATCACTAGTACTCGTACGTCCCATTTTAAACCCTACAACCAACCTTTTAATTATTGTATATGAAGGGACAGAGCGAGACTCATCACTAGTATTCGTACGTCCCATTTTAAACTCTACAACCAACCTTTTAATTATTGTATATGAAGGGACAGAGCGAGACTCATCACTAGTATTCGCACGTTCCATTTTAAACTCTACAACCAACCTTTTAGTTATTGTATATGAAGGGACAGAGCGAGACTCATCACTAGTATTCGCACGTTCCATTTTAAACTCTACAACCAACCTTTTAAGTATTGCATATGAAGGGACAGAGAGAGACTCATCACTAGTATTCGCACGTTCCATTTTAAACTCTACAACCAACCTTTTAAGTATTGCATATGAAGGGACAGAGAGAGACTCATCACTAGTATTCGCACGTTCCATTTTAAACTCTACAACCAACCTTTTAGTTATTGTATATGAAGGGACAGAGCGAGACTCATCACTAGTATTCGCACGTTCCATTTTAAACTCTACAACCAACCTTTTAGTTATTGTATATGAAGGGACAGAGCGAGGCTCATCACTAGTATTCGCACGTTCCATTTTAAACTCTACAACCAACCTTTTAAGTATTGCATATGAAGGGACAGAGAGAGACTCATCACTAGTATTCGCACGTTCCATTTTAAACTCTACAACCAACCTTTTAATTATTGTATATGAAGGGACAGAGCGAGACTCATCACTAGTATTCGCACGTTCCATTTTAAACTCTACAACCAACCTTTTAATTATTGTATATGAAGGGACAGAGCGAGACTCATCACTAGTATTCGCACGTTCCATTTTAAACTCTACAACCAACCTTTTAATTATTGTATATGAAGGGACAGAGCGAGACTCATCACTAGTATTCGCACGTTCCATTTTAAACTCTACAACCAACCTTTTAGTTATTGTATATGAAGGGACAGAGCGAGACTCATCACTAGTATTCGCACGTTCCATTTTAAACTCTACAACCAACCTTTTAGTTATTGTAAATGAAGGGACAGAGCGAGACTCATCACTAGTATTCGCACGTTCCATTTTAAACTCTACAACCAACCTTTTAATTATTGTATATGAAGGGACAGAGCGAGGCTCATCACTAGTATTCGCACGTTCCATTTTAAACTCTACAACCAACCTTTTAATTATTGTATATGAAGGGACAGAGCGAGGCTCATCACTAGTATTCGCACGTTCCATTTTAAACTCTACAACCAACCTTTTAATTATTGTATATGAAGGGACAGAGCGAGGCTCATCACTAGTATTCGCACGTTCCATTTTAAACTCTACAACCAACCTTTTAATTATTGTATATGAAGGGACAGAGCGAGGCTCATCACTAGTATTCGCACGTTCCATTTTAAACTCTACAACCAACCTTTTAATTATTGTATATGAAGGGACAGAGCGAGGCTCATCACTAGTATTCGTACGTTCCATTTTAAACTCTACAACCAACCTTTTAGTTATTGTATATGAAGGGACAGAGAGAGGCTCATCACTAGTATTCGCACGTTCCATTTTAAACTCTACAACCAACCTTTTAATTATTGTATATGAAGGGACAGAGCGAGGCTCATCACTAGTACTCGTACGTCCCATTTTAAACTCTACAACCAACCTTTTAATTATTGTATATGAAGGGACAGAGCGAGGCTCATCACTAGTATTCGTACGTTCCATTTTAAACTCTACAACCAACCTTTTAGTTATTGTATATGAAGGGACAGAGAGAGGCTCATCACTAGTATTCGCACGTTCCATTTTAAACTCTACAACCAACCTTTTAATTATTGTATATGAAGGGACAGAGCGAGGCTCATCACTAGTATTCGCACGTTCCATTTTAAACTCTACAACCAACCTTTTAATTATTGTATATGAAGGGACAGAGCGAGGCTCATCACTAGTACTCGTACGTTCCATTTTAAACTCTACAACCAACCTTTTAATTATTGTATATGAAGGGACAGAGCGAGGCTCATCACTAGTACTCGTACGTTCCATTTTAAACTCTACAACCAACCTTTTAATTATTGTATATGAAGGGACAGAGCGAGACTCATCACTAGTATTCGCACGTTCCATTTTAAACTCTACAACCAACCTTTTAATTATTGTATATGAAGGGACAGAGCGAGGCTCATCGCTAGTACTCGTACGTTCCATTTTAAACTCTACAACCAACCTTTTAATTATTGTAAATGAAGGGACAGAGCGAGACTCATCACTAGTATTCGCACGTTCCATTTTAAACTCTACAACCAACCTTTTAATTATTGTATATGAAGGGACAGAGCGAGGCTCATCACTAGTACTCGTACGTTCCATTTTAAACTCTACAACCAACCTTTTAATTATTGTATATGAAGGGACAGAGCGAGACTCATCACTAGTATTCGCACGTTCCATTTTAAACTCTACAACCAACCTTTTAATTATTGCATATGAAGGGACAGAGCGAGGCTCATCACTAGTACTCGTACGTTCCATTTTAAACTCTACAACCAACCTTTTAATTATTGTAAATGAAGTGACAGAGCGAGGCTCATCACTAGTATTCGCACGTTCCATTTTAAACTCTACAACCAACCTTTTAATTATTGTATATGAAGGGACAGAGCGAGACTCATCACTAGTATTCGCACGTTCCATTTTAAACTCTACAACCAACCTTTTAATTATTGTATATGAAGGGACAGAGCGAGGCTCATCACTAGTATTCGCACGTTCCATTTTAAACTCTACAACCAACCTTTTAATTATTGTATATGAAGGGACAGAGCGAGGCTCATCACTAGTATTCGCACGTTCCATTTTAAACTCTACAACCAACCTTTTAATTATTGTATATGAAGGGACAGAGCGAGACTCATCACTAGTATTCGCACGTTCCATTTTAAACTCTACAACCAACCTTTTAATTATTGTAAATGAAGGGACAGAGCGAGGCTCATCACTAGTATTCGCACGTTCCATTTTAAACTCTACAACCAACCTTTTAATTATTGTATATGAAGGGACAGAGCGAGACTCATCACTAGTATTCGCACGTTCCATTTTAAACTCTACAACCAACCTTTTAATTATTGTATATGAAGGGACAGAGCGAGGCTCATCACTAGTATTCGCACGTTCCATTTTAAACTCTACAACCAACCTTTTAATTATTGTAAATGAAGGGACAGAGCGAGGCTCATCACTAGTATTCGCACGTTCCATTTTAAACTCTACAACCAACCTTTTAATTATTGCATATGAAGGGACAGAGCGAGGCTCATCACTAGTACTCGTACGTTCCATTTTAAACTCTACAACCAACCTTTTAATTATTGTATATGAAGGGACAGAGCGAGACTCATCACTAGTATTCGCACGTTCCATTTTAAACTCTACAACCAACCTTTTAATTATTGTATATGAAGGGACAGAGCGAGACTCATCACTAGTACTCGTACGTTCCATTTTAAACTCTACAACCAACCTTTTAATTATTGTATATGAAGGGACAGAGCGAGACTCATCACTAGTACTCGTACGTTCCATTTTAAACTCTACAACCAACCTTTTAATTATTGCATATGAAGGGACAGAGCGAGGCTCATCACTAGTATTCGCACGTTCCATTTTAAACTCTACAACCAACCTTTTAATTATTGTATATGAAGGGACAGAGCGAGACTCATCACTAGTATTCGCACGTCCCATTTTAAACTCTACAACCAACCTTTTAATTATTGTATATGAAGGGACAGAGCGAGGCTCATCACTAGTACTCGTACGTCCCATTTTAAACTCTACAACCAACCTTTTAATTATTGTAAATGAAGGGACAGAGCGAGACTCATCAGTAGTACTCGTACGTTCCATTTTAAACTCTACAACCAACCTTTTAGTTATTGTATATGAAGGGACAGAGCGAGGCTCATCACTAGTACTCGTACGTCCCATTTTAAACTCTACAACCAACCTTTTAATTATTGCATATGAAGGGACAGAGCGAGGCTCATCACTAGTACTCGTACGTTCCATTTTAAACTCTACAACCAACCTTTTAGTTATTGTATATGAAGGGACAGAGCGAGGCTCATCACTAGTACTCGTACGTCCCATTTTAAACTCTACAACCAACCTTTTAATTATTGTAAATGAAGGGACAGAGCGAGGCTCATCACTAGTACTCGTACGTCCCATTTTAAACTCTACAACCAACGTTTTAATTATTGTATATGAAGGGACAGAGCGAGGCTCATCACTAGTACTCGTACGTCCCATTTTAAACTCTACAACCAACCTTTTAATTATTGTAAATGAAGGGACAGAGCGAGGCTCATCACTAGTACTCGTACGTCCCATTTTAAACTCTACAACCAACATTTTAATTATTGTATATGAAGGGACAGAGCGAGGCTCATCACTAGTACTCGTACGTCCCATTTTAAACTCTACAACCAACCTTTTAATTATTGTATATGAAGGGACAGAGCGAGGCTCATCACTAGTATTCGCACGTTCCATTTTAAACTCTACAACCAACCTTTTAATTATTGTATATGAAGGGACAGAGCGAGGCTCATCACTAGTATTCGCACGTTCCATTTTAAACTCTACAACCAACCTTTTAATTATTGTATATGAAGGGACAGAGCGAGGCTCATCACTAGTACTCGTACGTTCCATTTTAAACTCTACAACCAACCTTTTAGTTATTGTATATGAAGGGACAGAGCGAGGCTCATCACTAGTACCCGTACGTTCCATTTTAAACTCTACAACCAACCTTTTAGTTATTGCATATGAAGGGACAGAGCGAGGCTCATCACTAGTACTCGTACGTTCCATTTTAAACTCTACAACCAACCTTTTAGTTATTGTATATGAAGGGACAGAGAGAGACTCATCACTAGTATTCGCACGTCCCATTTTAAACTCTACAACCAACCTTTTAGTTATTGCATATGAAGGGACAGAGCGAGGCTCATCACTAGTACTCGTACGTCCCATTTTAAACTCTGCAACCAACCTTTTAGTTATTGTATATGAAGGGACAGAGCGAGGCTCATCACTAGTATTCGCACGTTCCATTTTAAACTCCACAACCAACCTTTTAGTTATTGCATATGAAGGGACAGAGCGAGGCTCATCACTAGTACTCGTTCGTCCCATTTTAAACTCTACAACCAACCTTTTAATTATTGTATATGAAGGGACAGAGCGAGGCTCATCACTAGTATTCGCACGTTCCATTTTAAACTCTACAACCAACCTTTTAGTTATTGTATATGAAGGGACAGAGCGAGGCTCATCACTAGTATTCGCACGTCCCATTTTAAACTCTACAACCAACCTTTTAGTTATTGTATATGAAGGGACAGAGCGAGGCTCATCACTAGTATTCGCACGTTCCATTTTAAACTCTACAGCCAACCTTTTAGTTATTGTATATGAAGGGACAGAGCGAGGCTCATCACTAGTATTCGCACGTCCCATTTTAAACTCTACAACCAACCTTTTAGTTATTGTATATGAAGGGACAGAGCGAGGCTCATCACTAGTACTCGTACGTCCCATTTTAAACTCTACAACCAACCTTTTAATTATTGTATATGAAGGGACAGAGCGAGACTCATCACTAGTACTCGTACGTCCCATTTTAAACTCTACAACCAACCTTTTAATTATTGTATATGAAGGGACAGAGCGAGGCTCATCACTAGTATTCGCACGTTCCATTTTAAACTCTACAACCAACCTTTTAGTTATTGTATATGAAGGGACAGAGCGAGGCTCATCACTAGTATTCGCACGTTCCATTTTAAACTCTACAACCAACCTTTTAGTTATTGTATATGAAGGGACAGAGCGAGGCTCATCACTAGTATTCGCACGTTCCATTTTAAACTCTACAACCAACCTTTTAATTATTGTATATGAAGGGACAGAGCGAGGCTCATCACTAGTACCCGTACGTTCCATTTTAAACTCTACAACCAACCTTTTAGTTATTGCATATGAAGGGACAGAGCGAGGCTCATCACTAGTACTCGTACGTTCCATTTTAAACTCTACAACCAACCTTTTAGTTATTGTATATGAAGGGACAGAGAGAGACTCATCACTAGTATTCGCACGTCCCATTTTAAACTCTACAACCAACCTTTTAGTTATTGCATATGAAGGGACAGAGCGAGGCTCATCACTAGTACTCGTACGTCCCATTTTAAACTCTACAACCAACCTTTTAATTATTGTATATGAAGGGACAGAGCGAGGCTCATCACTAGTACTCGTACGTCCCATTTTAAACTCTACAACCAACCTTTTAATTATTGTATATGAAGGGACAGAGCGAGGCTCATCGCTAGTATTCGCACGTCCCATTTTAAACTCTACAACCAACCTTTTAGTTATTGTATATGAAGGGACAGAGCGAGGCTCATCGCTAGTATTCGCACGTTCCATTTTAAACTCTACAACCAACCTTTTAATTATTGTATATGAAGGGACAGAGCGAGGCTCATCGCTAGTATTCGCACGTTCCATTTTAAACTCTACAACCAACCTTTTAATTATTGTATATGAAGGGACAGAGCGAGGCTCATCACTAGTACTCGTACGTTCCATTTTAAACTCTACAACCAACCTTTTAGTTATTGTATATGAAGGGACAGAGCGAGGCTCATCACTAGTACCCGTACGTTCCATTTTAAACTCTACAACCAACCTTTTAGTTATTGCATATGAAGGGACAGAGCGAGGCTCATCACTAGTACTCGTACGTTCCATTTTAAACTCTACAACCAACCTTTTAGTTATTGTATATGAAGGGACAGAGAGAGACTCATCACTAGTATTCGCACGTCCCATTTTAAACTCTACAACCAACCTTTTAGTTATTGCATATGAAGGGACAGAGCGAGGCTCATCACTAGTACTCGTACGTCCCATTTTAAACTCTACAACCAACCTTTTAGTTATTGTATATGAAGGGACAGAGCGAGGCTCATCACTAGTATTCGCACGTTCCATTTTAAACTCTACAACCAACCTTTTAGTTATTGCATATGAAGGGACAGAGCGAGGCTCATCACTAGTACTCGTACGTCACATTTTAAACTCTACAACCAACCTTTTAATTATTGTATATGAAGGGACAGAGCGAGGCTCATCACTAGTATTCGCACGTTCCATTTTAAACTCTACAACCAACCTTTTAGTTATTGTATATGAAGGGACAGAGCGAGGCTCATCACTAGTATTCGCACGTTCCATTTTAAACTCTACAACCAACCTTTTAAGTATTGTATATGAAGGGACAGAGCGAGACTCATCACTAGTACTCGTACGTCCCATTTTAAACTCTACAACCAACCTTTTAATTATTGTATATGAAGGGACAGAGCGAGGCTCATCACTAGTATTCGCACGTTCCATTTTAAACTCTACAACCAACCTTTTAGTTATTGTATATGAAGGGACAGAGCGAGGCTCATCACTAGTATTCGCACGTTCCATTTTAAACTCTACAACCAACCTTTTAGTTATTGTATATGAAGGGACAGAGCGAGGCTCATCACTAGTATTCGCACGTTCCATTTTAAACTCTACAACCAACCTTTTAATTATTGTATATGAAGGGACAGAGCGAGGCTCATCACTAGTACTCGTACGTCCCATTTTAAACTCTACAACCAACCTTTTAATTATTGTATATGAAGGGACAGAGCGAGGCTCATCGCTAGTATTCGCACGTTCCATTTTAAACTCTACAACCAACCTTTTAATTATTGTATATGAAGGGACAGAGCGAGGCTCATCACTAGTACTCGTACGTTCCATTTTAAACTCTACAACCAACCTTTTAATTATTGTATATGAAGGGACAGAGCGAGGCTCATCACTAGTATTCGCACGTTCCATTTTAAACTCTACAACCAACCTTTTAATTATTGTATATGAAGGGACAGAGCGAGGCTCATCGCTAGTATTCGCACGTTCCATTTTAAACTCTACAACCAACCTTTTAATTATTGTATATGAAGGGACAGAGCGAGGCTCATCGCTAGTATTCGCACGTTCCATTTTAAACTCTACAACCAACCTTTTAATTATTGTATATGAAGGGACAGAGCGAGGCTCATCACTAGTATTCGCACGTTCCATTTTAAACTCTACAACCAACCTTTTAATTATTGTATATGAAGGGACAGAGCGAGGCTCATCGCTAGTATTCGCACGTTCCATTTTAAACTCTACAACCAACCTTTTAATTATTGTATATGAAGGGACAGAGCGAGGCTCATCGCTAGTATTCGCACGTTCCATTTTAAACTCTACAACCAACCTTTTAATTATTGTATATGAAGGGACAGAGCGAGACTCATCACTAGTATTCGCACGTTCCATTTTAAACTCTACAACCAACCTTTTAAGTATTGCATATGAAGGGACAGAGAGAGACTCATCACTAGTATTCGCACGTTCCATTTTAAACTCTACAACCAACCTTTTAAGTATTGCATATGAAGGGACAGAGCGAGACTCATCACTAGTATTCGCACGTTCCATTTTAAACTCTACAGCCAACCTTTTAAGTATTGCATATGAAGGGACAGAGAGAGACTCATCACTAGTATTCGCACGTTCCATTTTAAACTCTACAACCAACCTTTTAAGTATTGCATATGAAGGGACAGAGAGAGACTCATCACTAGTATTCGCACGTTCCATTTTAAACTGTACAACCAACATTTTAATTATTGCATATGAAGGGACAGAGCGAGGCTCATCACTAGTATTCGCACGTTCCATTTTAAACTCTACAACCAACCTTTTAAGTATTGCATATGAAGGGACAGAGCGAGACTCATCACTAGTATTCGCACGTTCCATTTTAAACTGTACAACCAACCTTTTAAGTATTGCATATGAAGGGACAGAGCGAGGCTCATCACTAGTATTCGCACGTTCCATTTTAAACTCTACAACCAACCTTTCAAGTATTGCATATGAAGGGACAGAGAGAGACTCATCACTAGTATTCGCACGTTCCATTTTAAACTGTACAACCAACATTTTAATTATTGTATATGAAGGGACAGAGCGAGGCTCATGACTAGTACTCGCACGTTCCATTTTAAACTGTACAACCAACCTTTTAGTTATTGTATATGAAGGGACAGAGCGAGGCTCATGACTAGTACTCGCACGTTCCATTTTAAACTGTACAACCAACCTTTTAGTTATTGTATATGAAGGGACAGAGAGAGACTCATCACTAGTATTCGCACGTTCCATTTTAAACTCTACAACCAACCTTTTAATTATTGTATATGAAGGGACAGAGCGAGGCTCATCACTAGTATTCGCACGTTCCATTTTAAACTCTACAACCAACCTTTTAGTTATTGTATATGAAGGGACAGAGCGAGGCTCATCACTAGTATTCGCACGTTCCATTTTAAACTCTACAACCAACCTTTTAATTATTGTATATGAAGGGACAGAGCGAGGCTCATCACTAGTATTCGCACGTTCCATTTTAAACTCTACAACCAACCTTTTAAGTATTGCATATGAAGGGACAGAGCGAGGCTCATCACTAGTATTCGCACGTTCCATTTTAAACTCTACAACCAACCTTTTAGTTATTGTATATGAAGGGACAGAGCGAGGCTCATCACTAGTATTCGCACGTTCCATTTTAAACTCTACAACCAACCTTTTAGTTATTGCATATGAAGGGACAGAGAGAGACTCATCACTAGTATTCGCACGTTCCATTTTAAACTCTACAACCAACCTTTTAAGTATTGCATATGAAGGGACAGAGAGAGACTCATCACTAGTATTCGCACGTTCCATTTTAAACTGTACAACCAACATTTTAATTATTGTATATGAAGGGACAGAGCGAGGCTCATGACTAGTACTCGCACGTTCCATTTTAAACTGTACAACAAACCTTTTGATTATTGTATATGAAGGGACAGAGCGAAGCTCATGATTTTTACTCACACGTTCCATTTTAAACTCTACAACCAACCTTTTAATTATTGTATATGAAGGGACAGAGCGAGGCTCATCACTAGTATTCGCACGTTCCATTTTAAACTCTACAACCAACCTTTTAAGTATTGCATATGAAGGGACAGAGCGAGGCTCATCACTAGTATTCGCACGTTCCATTTTAAACTCTACAACCAACCTTTTAGTTATTGTATATGAAGGGACAGAGCGAGACTCATCACTAGTATTCGCACGTTCCATTTTAAACTCTACAACCAACCTTTTAATTATTGCATATGAAGGGACAGAGAGAGACTCATCACTAGTATTCGCACGTTCCATTTTAAACTCTACAACCAACCTTTTAATTATTGTATATGAAGGGACAGAGCGAGACTCATCACTAGTATTCGCACGTTCCATTTTAAACTCTACAACCAACCTTTTAGTTATTGTATATGAAGGGACAGAGCGAGACTCATCACTAGTATTCGCACGTTCCATTTTAAACTCTACAACCAACCTTTTAATTATTGTATATGAAGGGACAGAGCGAGACTCATCACTAGTATTCGCACGTTCCATTTTAAACTCTACAACCAACCTTTTAATTATTGTAAATGAAGGGACAGAGCGAGACTCATCACTAGTATTCGCACGTTCCATTTTAAACTCTACAACCAACCTTTTAATTATTGTATATGAAGGGACAGAGCGAGACTCATCACTAGTATTCGCACGTTCCATTTTAAACTCTACAACCAACCTTTTAGTTATTGCATATGAAGGGACAGAGCGAGACTCATCACTAGTATTCGCACGTTCCATTTTAAACTCTACAACCAACCTTTTAGTTATTGTAAATGAAGGGACAGAGCGAGACTCATCACTAGTATTCGCACGTTCCATTTTAAACTCTACAACCAACCTTTTAGTTATTGTATATGAAGGGACAGAGCGAGGCTCATCACTAGTATTCGCACGTTCCATTTTAAACTCTACAACCAACCTTTTAATTATTGTATAGGAAGGGACAGAGCGAGGCTCATCACTAGTATTCGCACGTTCCATTTTAAACTCTACAACCAACCTTTTAATTATTGTATATGAAGGGACAGAGCGAGGCTCATCACTAGTATTCGCACGTTCCATTTTAAACTCTACAACCAACCTTTTAATTATTGTATATGAAGGGACAGAGCGAGGCTCATCACTAGTACTCGTACGTTCCATTTTAAACTCTACAACCAACCTTTTAATTATTGTATATGAAGGGACAGAGCGAGGCTCATCACTAGTATTCGCACGTTCCATTTTAAACTCTACAACCAACCTTTAAATTATTGTATATGAAGGGACAGAGCGAGGCTCATCACTAGTATTCGCACGTTCCATTTTAAACTCTACAACCAACCTTTTAATTATTGTATATGAAGGGACAGAGCGAGGCTCATCACTAGTACTCGTACGTTCCATTTTAAACTCTACAACCAACATTTTAATTATTGTATATGAAGGGACAGAGCGAGACTCATCACTAGTATTCGCACGTTCCATTTTAAACTCTACAACCAACCTTTTAATTATTGCATATGAAGGGACAGAGCGAGGCTCATCACTAGTACTCGTACGTTCCATTTTAAACTCTACAACCAACCTTTTAATTATTGTAAATGAAGGGACAGAGCGAGGCTCATCACTAGTATTCGCACGTTCCATTTTAAACTCTACAACCAACCTTTTAATTATTGTATATGAAGGGACAGAGCGAGACTCATCACTAGTATTCGCACGTTCCATTTTAAACTCTACAACCAACCTTTTAATTATTGTATATGAAGGGACAGAGCGAGACTCATCACTAGTACTCGTACGTTCCATTTTAAACTCTACAACCAACCTTTTAATTATTGTATATGAAGGGACAGAGCGAGACTCATCACTAGTACTCGTACGTTCCATTTTAAACTCTACAACCAACCTTTTAATTATTGCATATGAAGGGACAGAGCGAGGCTCATCACTAGTATTCGCACGTTCCATTTTAAACTCTACAACCAACCTTTTAATTATTGTATATGAAGGGACAGAGCGAGACTCATCACTAGTATTCGCACGTCCCATTTTAAACTCTACAACCAACCTTTTAATTATTGCATATGAAGGGACAGAGCGAGGCTCATCACTAGTATTCGCACGTTCCATTTTAAACTCTACAACCAACCTTTTAATTATTGTATATGAAGGGACAGAGCGAGGCTCATCGCTAGTATTCGCACGTTCCATTTTAAACTCTACAACCAACCTTTTAATTATTGTATATGAAGGGACAGAGCGAGGCTCATCACTAGTACTCGTACGTTCCATTTTAAACTCTACAACCAACCTTTTAATTATTGTATATGAAGGGACAGAGCGAGGCTCATCACTAGTATTCGCACGTTCCATTTTAAACTCTACAACCAACCTTTTAATTATTGTATATGAAGGGACAGAGCGAGGCTCATCACTAGTATTCGCACGTTCCATTTTAAACTCTACAACCAACCTTTTAATTATTGTATATGAAGGGACAGAGCGAGGCTCATCACTAGTATTCGCACGTTCCATTTTAAACTGTACAACCAACCTTTTAATTATTGTATATGAAGGGACAGAGCGAGACTCATCACTAGTATTCGCACGTTCCATTTTAAACTCTACAACCAACCTTTTAAGTATTGCATATGAAGGGACAGAGAGAGACTCATCACTGCTACTCGTACGTTCCATTTTAAACTCTACAACCAACCTTTTAATTATTGTATATGAACGGACAGAGAGAGACTCATCACTAGTATTCGCACGTTCCATTTTAAGCTGTACAACCAACCTTTTAATTATTGTATATGAAGGGACAGAGCGAGGCTCATCGCTAGTATTCGCACGTTCCATTTTAAACTCTACAACCAACCTTTTAATTATTGTATATGAAGGGACAGAGCGAGGGTCATCGCTAGTATTCGCACGTTCCATTTTAAACTCTACAACCAACCTTTTAATTATTGTATATGAAGGGACAGAGCGAGGCTCATCACTAGTACTCGTACGTTCCATTTTAAACTCTACAACCAACCTTTTAGTTATTGTATATGAAGGGACAGAGAGAGGCTCATCACTAGTACTCGCACGTTCCATTTTAAACTCTACAACCAACCTTTTAATTATTGTATATGAAGGGACAGAGAGAGGCTCATCACTAGTACTCGCACGTTCCATTTTAAACTCTACAACCAACCTTTTAATTATTGCATATGAAGGGACAGAGAGAGACTCATCACTGCTACTCGCACGTTCCATTTTAAACTCTACAACCAACCTTTTAATTATTGTATATGAAGGGACAGAGAGAGGCTCATCACTAGTACTCGCACGTTCCATTTTAAACTCTACAACCAACCTTTTAATTATTGTATATGAAGGGACAGAGCGAGGCTCATCACTAGTATTCGCACGTTCCATTTTAAACTCTACAACCAACCTTTTAATTATTGTATATGAAGGGACAGAGCGAGGCTCATCACTAGTATTCGCACGTTCCATTTTAAACTCTACAACCAACCTTTTAATTATTGTATATGAAGGGACAGAGCGAGGCTCATCACTAGTATTCGCACGTTCCATTTTAAACTCTACAACCAACCTTTTAATTATTGTATATGAAGGGACAGAGCGAGGCTCATCACTAGTATTCGCACGTTCCATTTTAAACTGTACAACCAACCTTTTAATTATTGTATATGGAGGGACAGAGCGAGACTCATCACTAGTATTCGCACGTTCCATTTTAAACTCTACAACCAACCTTTTAATTATTGTATATGAAGGGACAGAGCGAGGCTCATCACTAGTATTCGCACGTTCCATTTTAAACTCTACAACCAACCTTTTAATTATTGTATATGAAGGGACAGAGCGAGGCTCATCACTAGTATTCGCACGTTCCATTTTAGACTCTACAACCAACCTTTTAATTATTGTATATGAAGGGACAGAGCGAGACTCATCACTAGTATTCGCACGTTCCATTTTAAACTCTACAACCAACCTTTTAAGTATTGCATATGAAGGGACAGAGAGAGGCTCATCACTAGTATTCGCACGTTCCATTTTAAACTCTACAGCCAACCTTTTAAGTATTGCATATGAAGGGACAGAGAGAGACTCATCACTAGTATTCGCACGTTCCATTTTAAACTCTACAGCCAACCTTTTAAGTATTGCATATGAAGGGACAGAGAGAGACTCATCACTAGTATTCGCACGTTCCGTTTTAAACTCTACAACCAACCTTTTAAGTATTGCATATGAAGGGACAGAGAGAGACTCATCACTAGTATTCGCACGTTCCATTTTAAACTGTACAACCAACAATTTAATTATTGTATATGAAGGGACAGAGCGAGGCTCATGACTAGTACTCGCACGTTCCATTTTAAACTGTACAACCAACCTTTTAGTTATTGTATATGAAGGGACAGAGCGAGGCTCATGACTAGTACTCGCACGTTCCATTTTAAACTGTACAACCAACCTTTTAGTTATTGTATATGAAGGGACAGAGAGAGACTCATCACTAGTATTCGCACGTTCCATTTTAAACTCTACAACCAACCTTTTAATTATTGTATATGAAGGGACAGAGCGAGGCTCATCACTAGTATTCGCACGTTCCATTTTAAACTCTACAACCAACCTTTTAGTTATTGTATATGAAGGGACAGAGCGAGGCTCATCACTAGTATTCGCACGTTCCATTTTAAACTCTACAACCAACCTTTTAATTATTGTATATGAAGGGACAGAGCGAGGCTCATCACTAGTATTCGCACGTTCCATTTTAAACTCTACAACGAACCTTTTAAGTATTGCATATGAAGGGACAGAGCGAGGCTCATCACTAGTATTCGCACGTTCCATTTTAAACTCTACAACCAACCTTTTAGTTATTGTATATGAAGGGACAGAGCGAGGCTCATCACTAGTATTCGCACGTTCCATTTTAAACTCTACAACCAACCTTTTAGTTATTGCATATGAAGGGACAGAGAGAGACTCATCACTAGTATTCGCACGTTCCATTTTAAACTCTACAACCAACCTTTTAAGTATTGCATATGAAGGGACAGAGAGAGACTCATCACTAGTATTCGCACGTTCCATTTTAAACTGTACAACCAACATTTTAATTATTGTATATGAAGGGACAGAGCGAGGCTCATGACTAGTACTCGCACGTTCCATTTTAAACTGTACAACAAACCTTTTGATTATTGTATATGAAGGGACAGAGCGAAGCTCATGATTTTTACTCACACGTCCCATTTTAAACTCTACAACCAACCTTTTAGTTATTGTATATGAAGGGACAGAGCGAGGCTCATCACTAGTATTCGCACGTTCCATTTTAAACTCTACAACCAACCTTTTAAGTATTGCATATGAAGGGACAGAGAGAGACTCATCACTAGTATTCGCACGTTCCATTTTAAACTCTACAACCAACCTTTTAATTATTGTATATGAAGGGACAGAGCGAGACTCATCACTAGTATTCGCACGTTCCATTTTAAACTCTACAACCAACCTTTTAGTTATTGTATATGAAGGGACAGAGCGAGACTCATCACTAGTATTCGCACGTTTCATTTTAAACTCTACAACCAACCTTTTAATTATTGTATATGAAGGGACAGAGCGAGGCTCATCACTAGTATTCGCACGTTCCATTTTAAACTCTACAACCAACCTTTTAATTATTGCATATGAAGGGACAGAGCGAGGCTCATCACTAGTATTCGCACGTTCCATTTTAAACTCTACAACCAACCTTTTAATTATTGTATATGAAGGGACAGAGCGAGACTCATCACTAGTATTCGCACGTTCCATTTTAAACTCTACAACCAACCTTTTAGTTATTGTATATGAAGGGACAGAGCGAGACTAATCACTAGTATTCGCACGTTCCATTTTAAACTCTACAACCAACCTTTTAGTTATTGTAAATGAAGGGACAGAGCGAGACTCATCACTAGTATTCGCACGTTCCATTTTAAACTCTACAACCAACCTTTTAATTATTGTATATGAAGGGACAGAGCGAGACTCATCACTAGTATTCGCACGTTCCATTTTAAACTCTACAACCAACCTTTTAGTTATTGTATATGAAGGGACAGAGCGAGACTCATCACTAGTATTCGCACGTTCCATTTTAAACTCTACAACCAACCTTTTAGTTATTGTAAATGAAGGGACAGAGCGAGACTCATCACTAGTATTCGCACGTTCCATTTTAAACTCTACAACCAACCTTTTAATTATTGTATATGAAGGGACAGAGCGAGGCTCATCACTAGTATTCGCACGTTCCATTTTAAACTCTACAACCAACCTTTTAATTATTGTATATGAAGGGACAGAGCGAGGCTCATCACTAGTATTCGCACGTTCCATTTTAAACTCTACAACCAACCTTTTAATTATTGTATATGAAGGGACAGAGCGAGGCTCATCACTAGTATTCGCACGTTCCATTTTAAACTCTACAACCAACCTTTAAATTATTGTATATGAAGGGACAGAGCGAGGCTCATCACTAGTATTCGCACGTTCCATTTTAAACTCTACAACCAACCTTTTAATTATTGTATATGAAGGGACAGAGCGAGGCTCATCACTAGTATTCGCACGTTCCATTTTAAACTCTACAACCAACCTTTAAATTATTGTATATGAAGGGACAGAGCGAGGCTCATCACTAGTATTCGCACGTTCCATTTTAAACTCTACAACCAACCTTTTAATTATTGTATATGAAGGGACAGAGCGAGGCTCATCACTAGTATTCGCACGTTCCATTTTAAACTCTACAACCAACCTTTTAATTATTGTATATGAAGGGACAGAGCGAGGCTCATCACTAGTATTCGCACGTTCCATTTTAAACTCTACAACCAACCTTTTAATTATTGTATATGAAGGGACAGAGCGAGGCTCATCACTAGTATTCGCACGTTCCATTTTAAACTCTACAACCAACCTTTTAATTATTGTATATGAAGGGACAGAGCGAGGCTCATCACTAGTATTCGCACGTTCCATTTTAAACTCTACAACCAACCTTTTAATTATTGTATATGAAGGGACAGAGCGAGGCTCATCACTAGTATTCGCACGTTCCATTTTAAACTCTACAACCAACCTTTTAATTATTGTATATGAAGGGACAGAGCGAGGCTCATCACTAGTACTCGTACGTCCCATTTTAAACTCTACAACCAACCTTTTAGTTATTGTATATGAAGGGACAGAGCGAGGCTCATCACTAGTATTCGCACGTTCCATTTTAAACTCTACAACCAACCTTTTAATTATTGTATATGAAGGGACAGAGCGAGGCTCATCACTAGTACTCGTACGTCCCATTTTAAACTCTACAACCAACCTTTTAGTTATTGTATATGAAGGGACAGAGCGAGGCTCATCACTAGTATTCGCACGTTCCATTTTAAACTCTACAACCAACCTTTTAATTATTGTATATGAAGGGACAGAGCGAGGCTCATCACTAGTATTCGCACGTTCCATTTTAAACTCTACAACCAACCTTTTAATTATTGTATATGAAGGGACAGAGCGAGGCTCATCACTAGTATTCGCACGTTCCATTTTAAACTCTACAACCAACCTTTAAATTATTGTATATGAAGGGACAGAGCGAGGCTCATCACTAGTATTCGCACGTTCCATTTTAAACTCTACAACCAACCTTTTAATTATTGTATATGAAGGGACAGAGCGAGGCTCATCACTAGTACTCGTACGTCCCATTTTAAACTCTACAACCAACCTTTTAGTTATTGTATATGAAGGGACAGAGCGAGGCTCATCACTAGTACTCGTACGTTCCATTTTAAACTCTACAACCAACCTTTTAGTTATTGTATATGAAGGGACAGAGCGAGGCTCATCACTAGTATTCGCACGTTCCATTTTAAACTCTACAACCAACCTTTTAATTATTGTAAATGAAGGGACAGAGCGAGGCTCATCACTAGTATTCGCACGTTCCATTTTAAACTCTACAACCAACCTTTTAATTATTGTATATGAAGGGACAGAGCGAGACTCATCACTAGTATTCGCACGTTCCATTTTAAACTCTACAACCAACCTTTTAATTATTGTATATGAAGGGACAGAGCGAGACTCATCACTAGTATCCGCACGTTCCATTTTAAACTCTACAACCAACCTTTTAATTATTGTATATGAAGGGACAGAGCGAGACTCATCACTAGTATCCGCACGTTCCATTTTAAACTCTACAACCAACCTTTTAATTATTGTATATGAAGGGACAGAGCGAGACTCATCACTAGTACTCGCACGTCCCATTTTAAACTCTACAACCAACCTTTTAATTATTGTATATGAAGGGACAGAGCGAGGCTCATCACTAGTACTCGCACGTCCCATTTTAAACTCTACAACCAACCTTTTAATTATTGTATATGAAGGGACAGAGCGAGACTCATCACTAGTACTCGCACGTCCCATTTTAAACTCTACAACCAACCTTTTAATTATTGTATATGAAGGGACAGAGCGAGGCTCATCACTAGTACTCGTACGTCCCATTTTAAACTCTACAACCAACCTTTTAATTATTGTATATGAAGGGACAGAGCGAGACTCATCACTAGTACTCGTACGTCCCATTTTAAACTCTACAACCAACCTTTTAATTATTGTAAATGAAGGGACAGAGCGAGACTCATCACTAGTACTCGTACGTTCCATTTTAAACTCTACAACCAACCTTTTAGTTATTGTATATGAAGGGACAGAGCGAGGCTCATCACTAGTACTCGTACGTCCCATTTTAAACTCTACAACCAACCTTTTAATTATTGCATATGAAGGGACAGAGCGAGGCTCATCACTAGTACTCGTACGTTCCATTTTAAACTCTACAACCAACCTTTTAGTTATTGTATATGAAGGGACAGAGCGAGGCTCATCACTAGTACTCGTACGTCCCATTTTAAACTCTACAACCAACCTTTTAATTATTGTAAATGAAGGGACAGAGCGAGGCTCATCACTAGTATTCGCACGTTCCATTTTAAACTCTACAACCAACCTTTTAGTTATTGTATATGAAGGGACAGAGCGAGACTCATCACTAGTATTCGCACGTTCCATTTTAAACTCTACAACCAACCTTTTAATTATTGTATATGAAGGGACAGAGCGAGGCTCGTCACTAGTACTCGTACGTTCCATTTTAAACTCTACAACCAACCTTTTAATTATTGTATATGAAGGGACAGAGCGAGACTCATCACTAGTATTCGCACGTTCCATTTTAAACTCTACAACCAACCTTTTAGTTATTGTATATGAAGGGACAGAGCGAGGCTCATCACTAGTATTCGCACGTTCCATTTTAAACTCTACAACCAACCTTTTAATTATTGTATATGAAGGGACAGAGCGAGGCTCATCACTAGTATTCGCACGTTCCATTTTAAACTCTACAACCAACCTTTTAATTATTGCATATGAAGGGACAGAGCGAGGCTCATCACTAGTACTCGTACGTTCCATTTTAAACTCTACAACCAACCTTTTAGTTATTGTATATGAAGGGACAGAGCGAGGCTCATCACTAGTACCCGTACGTTCCATTTTAAACTCTACAACCAACCTTTTAGTTATTGCATATGAAGGGACAGAGCGAGGCTCATCACTAGTACTCGTACGTTCCATTTTAAACTCTACAACCAACCTTTTAGTTATTGTATATGAACGGACAGAGAGAGAC
Source organism: Mantis religiosa (assembly GCA_030765055.1). Classification (NCBI taxonomy): domain Eukaryota; kingdom Metazoa; phylum Arthropoda; class Insecta; order Mantodea; family Mantidae; genus Mantis; species Mantis religiosa. The sequence goes on along the minus strand of CM060950.1, from coordinate 198,234,986 downwards.
TCATCACTAGTATTCGCACGTCCCATTTTAAACTCTACAACCAACCTTTTAGTTATTGCATATGAAGGGACAGAGCGAGGCTCATCACTAGTACTCGTACGTCCCATTTTAAACTCTACAACCAACCTTTTAGTTATTGTATATGAAGGGACAGAGCGAGGCTCATCACTAGTATTCGCACGTTCCATTTTAAACTCTACAACCAACCTTTTAGTTATTGCATATGAAGGGACAGAGCGAGGCTCATCACTAGTACTCGTACGTCCCATTTTAAACTCTACAACCAACCTTTTAATTATTGTATATGAAGGGACAGAGCGAGGCTCATCACTAGTATTCGCACGTTCCATTTTAAACTCTACAACCAACCTTTTAGTTATTGTATATGAAGGGACAGAGCGAGGCTCATCACTAGTATTCGCACGTTCCATTTTAAACTCTACAACCAACCTTTTAGTTATTGTATATGAAGGGACAGAGCGAGGCTCATCACTAGTACTCGTACGTCCCATTTTAAACTCTACAACCAACCTTTTAGTTATTGTATATGAAGGGACAGAGCGAGGCTCATCACTAGTACTCGTACGTCCCATTTTAAACTCTACAACCAACCTTTTAGTTATTGTATATGAAGGGACAGAGCGAGGCTCATCACTAGTACTCGTACGTCCCATTTTAAACTCTACAACCAACCTTTTAATTATTGTATATGAAGGGACAGAGCGAGACTCATCACTAGTACTCGTCCGTCCCATTTTAAACTCTACAACCAACCTTTTAATTATTGTATATGAAGGGACAGAGCGAGGCTCATCACTAGTATTCGCACGTTCCATTTTAAACTCTACAACCGACCTTTTAATTATTGTATATGAAGGGACAGAGCGAGGCTCATCACTAGTATTCGCACGTTCCATTTTAAACTCTACAACCAACCTTTTAATTATTGTATATGAAGGGACAGAGCGAGGCTCATCACTAGTATTCGCACGTTCCATTTTAAACTCTACAACCAACCTTTTAATTATTGTATATGAAGGGACAGAGCGAGGCTCATCACTAGTATTCGCACGTTCCATTTTAAACTCTACAACCAACCTTTTAATTATTGTATATGAAGGGACAGAGCGAGACTCATCACTAGTATTCGCACGTTCCATTTTAAACTCTACAACCAACCTTTTAATTATTGCATATGAAGGGACAGAGAGAGGCTCATCACTAGTATTCGCACGTTCCATTTTAAACTCTACAACCAACCTTTTAATTATTGTATATGAAGGGACAGAGCGAGACTCATCACTAGTATTCGCACGTTCCATTTTAAACTCTACAACCAACCTTTTAAGTATTGCATATGAAGGGACAGAGAGAGACTCATCACTAGTATTCGCACGTTCCATTTTAAACTCTACAACCAACCTTTTAAGTATTGCATATGAAGGGACAGAGCGAGACTCATCACTAGTATTCGCACGTTCCATTTTAAACTCTACAACCAACCTTTTAAGTATTGCATATGAAGGGACAGAGAGAGACTCATCACTAGTATTCGCACGTTCCATTTTAAACTCTACAACCAACCTTTTAAGTATTGCATATGAAGGGACAGAGAGAGACTCATCACTAGTATTCGCACGTTCCATTTTAAACTGTACAACCAACATTTTAATTATTGCATATGAAGGGACAGAGCGAGGCTCATCACTAGTATTCGCACGTTCCATTTTAAACTCTACAACCAACCTTTTAAGTATTGCATATGAAGGGACAGAGCGAGACTCATCACTAGTATTCGCACGTTCCATTTTAAACTCTACAACCAACCTTTTAAGTATTGCATATGAAGGGACAGAGCGAGGCTCATCACTAGTATTCGCACGTTCCATTTTAAACTCTACAACCAACCTTTTAAGTATTGTATATGAAGGGACAGAGCGAGACTCATCACTAGTATTCGCACGTTCCATTTTAAACTCTACAACCAACCTTTTAATTATTGTATATGAAGGGACAGAGCGAGGCTCATCACTAGTATTCGCACGTTCCATTTTAAACTCTACAACCAACCTTTTAATTATTGTATATGAAGGGACAGAGAGAGACTCATCACTAGTATTCGCACGTTCCATTTTAAACTGTACAACCAACATTTTAATTATTGTATATGAAGGGACAGAGCGAGGCTCATGACTAGTACTCGCACGTTCCATTTTAAACTGTACAACCAACCTTTTAGTTATTGTATATGAAGGGACAGAGAGAGACTCATCACTAGTATTCGCACGTTCCATTTTAAACTCTACAACCAACCTTTTAATTATTGTATATGAAGGGACAGAGCGAGGCTCATCACTAGTATTCGCACGTTCCATTTTAAACTCTACAACCAACCTTTTAGTTATTGTATATGAAGGGACAGAGCGAGGCTCATCACTAGTATTCGCACGTTCCATTTTAAACTCTACAACCAACCTTTTAATTATTGTATATGAAGGGACAGAGCGAGGCTCATCACTAGTATTCGCACGTTCCATTTTAAACTCTACAACCAACCTTTTAAGTATTGCATATGAAGGGACAGAGCGAGGCTCATCACTAGTATTCGCACGTTCCATTTTAAACTCTACAACCAACCTTTTAGTTATTGTATATGAAGGGACAGAGCGAGGCTCATCACTAGTATTCGCACGTTCCATTTTAAACTCTACAACCAACCTTTTAGTTATTGCATATGAAGGGACAGAGAGAGACTCATCACTAGTATTCGCACGTTCCATTTTAAACTCTACAACCAACCTTTTAAGTATTGCATATGAAGGGACAGAGCGAGGCTCATCACTAGTATTCGCACGTTCCATTTTAAACTCTACAACCAACCTTTTAGTTATTGTATATGAAGGGACAGAGCGAGGCTCATCACTAGTATTCGCACGTTCCATTTTAAACTCTACAACCAACCTTTTAGTTATTGCATATGAAGGGACAGAGAGAGACTCATCACTAGTATTCGCACGTTCCATTTTAAACTCTACAACCAACCTTTTAAGTATTGCATATGAAGGGACAGAGAGAGACTCATCACTAGTATTCGCACGTTCCATTTTAAACTGTACAACCAACATTTTAATTATTGTATATGAAGGGACAGAGCGAGGCTCATGACTAGTACTCGCACGTTCCATTTTAAACTGTACAACAAACCTTTTGATTATTGTATATGAAGGGACAGAGCGAAGCTCATGATTTTTACTCACACGTCCCATTTTAAACTCTACAACCAACCTTTTAATTATTGTATATGAAGGGACAGAGCGAGTCTCATCATTAGTACTCGCACGTTCCATTTTAAACTCTACAACCAACCTTTTAATCATTGTAAATGAAGGGACAGAGTCTTTCAATGTACTGTACATTTCCTCCTTGGTTTGTTTATTCGTTAAGTCTTTCAAATGGAAGTATTTAATCACTGTTTGTTTTTCCAAACCCTCCATTTTGTTGAACTTCTACACTTGTCTTGTTTAAAATGCTGTCATTCAAAAACTGAACAAGCTACTGACCTGTAACTATGGATACAAGCATGTCTAGAGTTAAACTATATGATGCTCTCTGTCAAACTGCCTCTCTATGTGAGGTGCGAGACTTATCAGCCGACATTTGTATAATGCTGCATGCTCTTTTCTCCATCAAATGGCTCACACAGCGCTTTTATCTTCACTCTTAGTCCCTTCAGAAACTGTTCCTGTCCTCATCCATGCCAGCCCTTCTCTTTCTCCCTTATTGCAATAATTCATGTATTATTCTCTTCCCCACTTTCTTTTTATTAGTCTATAGAATTTCAATGATTGTTTACTTTCTAAGCTCACCCATAACTCTTGTCTTCTGATGTCTATCCTATTTCTGACCATCTTCCAAAATCCTTCTCCACATCCACCTTTCTTAACAGAGAAAACTAACTCGGCCTTCAATCACCTAGAGGTACATAGTACGTCGCAGTCTTTTGTAAGTTTCAGAGGCTGTATTATTTAAATAAAACAGAATATTACTGCAACTTACTGCTTCTTTCACATCACCTCCATTTTGTGGTATGAAAGTGCAAGCAGAGTCCATAAAATAGAGCATTACTACCAACTTACCAACACAACAGTCTTGCTGCATATGGATATTATACATAAAACCTCATTCTTTTCAGATATTCATGGTAAAAACAGAAAACTTATCAAGAAAAGTACAGGAAAAAATCAATTTCAGTTTTTATTGATTTGCACTAATATCTATTTATCCTGCCCCAATTTCTTTTATTGTTTTATACAGATTTAAAGAACTTCTGTCCTGAAAGCGTGTACAAATTTTCTGCTTAGCATTTGTACTTTCCAAAATCTACTGTCAGTGCTTTTCTCTTGTCATTTATCGCCTGTTCTAGTCTTCTCTCATACACTGTACGTACTGTAATAGCCTATGTATTTGTACTGTACTACCTAGTCTAGCCATAAATATTGTTACAACTTGAAAAGTGAAAAATGCAAATACCATGCAATATAATTTAATTGACTTTTAGTATCTTCTACCCACAGGCATTCGTTACACATAACACCAATCACTTCTCGAAATGACCTTCTTTTGCATGTACACAGGCAATGAATCTTTATGACCACTCGTCTTTGGCAGATTGATGACATCAGGGGGAAATCTGCCACTGCTGACAACAAGGAATGTTTTAAACTACCAATGGTCGGTCGTTTCCTCTTGCAGTCGATTCCCTCAAGCAGTGACCACAGTCGGTAGTCCAATGTTTTCAGGTCAAGACTGCTACTGGGCCAATCTTCAGGCGAAATGAAGTCAGGGACATGACGCTGAAGCCATGCTTGCGTTGACCTGGCCTTGTGGGCAGGGGCGGAATCCTGCTGGAGAGTCCATGGTTGGTTTTCAAACAATGTGCCACTCAAGTTCTTGACAATAGGCTCCAAAACAGTGCTTTCACACACCATCACTGAGGAGGGATGATAGGCTCTCTGAGCTTTAGCTGCCAAGATGATGATACCTAAATCCCGCATTTTGCACATTGAAAGACTTGTCAATAGTGAAAACTTTTTCATCAGTGAAGAGGATGTTCCGATGAGCATTTTGAGCGTAATGCTGTAGGAGATGACATTTAAGCACTCTCAGCGTCCTTTACTTTGACGATAAGCCCTTAGTCCAAGGTCATTTCAAGTGACAAGATAACCTGCTTTCACACAGTATTTCTCCTAACACAAGCCGCTATTGCTTTTTGTGCTGCTGGAATCCTGATGATGTATGGTCAACCCTCCCTCGGCCGATGCTTTACAGTCCCAGTTGCAGTGAATCACTCAATGGTGAGGTACACAAGCATACGGCTGATTTTAAGCTTTTGTAGCATCTTGAAAATGTCACTTGTAGATTTTCCAACTTTATTCAACACAATGATGGATACACGATTTTCATAATCACCCCATTCCATGGTGAAACCTGGAGCTAAATACTTCCTCTTTCAAAGATAACCTAACAATGGTTCGAGGTTAAGGTGTGCACACATGCAGTTGTTTACAGGCCAAACTGGATGTACAGTATGTGTTAAAAATTTGTAACAGTTTTATGGCAAGACTAGGTACAGACTAGTCAGTAGTAAAAAGGCAGCGAGCTTCTGCTGTTTTAGTTTGGTGTATTGTTTATGAGCAGCACAATATCGGATCTGCTTTAACATTAGATAACATTAGAAGTTTATTTGTCAATTTTTTCGGCTTGACTCTCGAAATAAAGCAGGAATTTCTGTATGTTTGTTACGGCTTATGTGTGGATCATAACTACAGCTGGTTCATCAACACTGGCTGAATCTGAATACTCTTTATTTTCATTGTCCGTAACACTGCATGATGCAATAATGTCTTCCTCTGTAATCGGTTTATAACCTCTGTCATTATCAATGTCTTCTTCCTCAACATCGGAACAGTCATCCATATTTTTAAAAATGACAATATAATCTTCTTCCACACTTATTATTTCTTCTTCTTCAATCTTGCTTTATATCAAGTCACACACTCAGGCCTCAAATTTTTCCATGAATTTATCAAAGTTTCTGTTCTAACCTAGTCAGTGCAATGAATTCGCCCGCTGGCAAGAAAATTTGAGTAATGTACTTATGAGAATAACAATTTATCTCTGTAAAACAAGTCTTCATTTAAATTAAATTTAAAGGGAGTCAATGAATGACATTAAACAACACTTTTAATATATCGAGATTTAACTGTATTGGAACACCACAGTGAAGCGAAATAATTATTAATTTATAGATGAGTCAAAATTATTACACATCGGCTTCACTTACGTACCTATTTACGACTCATGTATAAATTAATACTTACTTTTAAGTTTTTCCAGAACATGTTTCAGAGACTTTGCCTCCATCCTCAACCGGCCATCGACTGGTTCTCAGTGGCGTAGTTGACGATATTTTGTCATAGGTCTCCTCTGGTGGTGGTTTGAGGAACATGCTGAACAAATCTTTCTGGGGAATGTCAAAATTGAATACTTTCTTCCTATTTTTTGAAATGAATATTTGTTCCCATGTGGACAGTTCTTGTTTTCCTGATGTTTTTTGTTTTAGTAGTTTTGGTTCTGGAATTATGTTGCAATTATTTCCCAAAAATGCGTGGTGACTGCTGATTTTTCTAATTGTTTATATTTTATGTTCCAAAAATGTTCCTTTGTTCTTGTTTCTAAATTTCTTTTGGTTCTTCCAATATAAATTTGACTACAGTCACAACATTAAATTTGATATATACCAGATTTTTTGTTAGAGGGAGTGTCATCTTTGATGTTTAAACAAATTAGGTTTTTTAAGGAGTAATTGTTGACTGGTGCTAGTTGAATGTTCTGTTTTTTGAAGACTTTTTTGAATTCATCAAATGCCAATGGATGGTAAGTGAATTTTTTAAAAAATAATATTAGTTTCTGTAGCTGAGAGGGTTGGGGTTTCCTTTATTAGCATCTTCTTTTTTGCTAAGTTCACTTTTTTGTCTTCTAATAATTTGGGAAAGTCATTTTTGTGCTATTTCAATAATTTTGTTGTATTCAGTTTTGTATTCTTCTGCTGTGAGAGGGATGTTGACCAGTCTGTGTGCTAAACTATTGAAGATTGCCTGTTTGTGGGATTAGCTTTTATGTAGTTGTATGTCTGTGTTGGTTTTCTGTAAATGCCAAAGTTTGGTCTGTTTTTATTCCTCGTTACTTTTATATACAAAAATGGTAAATACTCGTCTTTTTCTATTTCGACAGTGAACTTGATGCTTTTTTCTTGGATATTTAAAAGTTTTAGTGCATCACTGGTATGTTTTTTTTTTTGTATTACTGTAGTCAAATTTACATTGAAGAAACCAAAAGAAATTTGGAAATAAGAGCAAAGGAACACTTTAGAAACATAAAATATAAACAATTAGAAAAATCAGCAGTTGCCACACATTTTGGGGAAAAAACCCAACATAAATCCAGAACCAAAACTACTTAAACATACATCAGGAAAACAACAACTATCCACATGGAAACAAATCTTCATTTCAAAAAATAGGAACAAAGTATTCAATTTTGACATCCCCTAAGAAGAGTTGTTCAGCAAGTTACTTGAACCGCCAGCAGAGGAGACCTATGACAAAATATCGCCAGCTACACCACTGAGAACCAGTCGATATCTGGTTGACGATGGAGGAAAATAGTGTATGAAACATGTTCTGGGAAATTTAAAAGTAAGTATTAAATTTTATAGAGTGTCGTATTTATTACACATCAGCTTCACTTACGTACCTAATTTGAGGACATGTTTCGCGACCCATCATTCGCATTGTCGACTCTAATGCGACTAAAGCTTGATCTAGTGGTGTGGATAGTTCTGGAGTTGCTGCTGCCATCTGTTGATTACGTGATGGATTTAAATGTAGGATTATCTTTTGGCAGCATTTCAAAATTCATTAGGTGGCTTTTATGTTTTTCGATGTATATTCTCTCCCATGTGACGAGTTCACTATGATTTTGTACATATTTTAGTAATTTGGTACTATCTTCAATTTCGTGATTTTCAGACCAGAAATGAGCTGCTATTGCGGACTTATCAATATTTTTGTATCTTAAGTGCCTAAAATGTTCTTTCTTTCTAGTGCCTATGTTTTTTTTTTGACCTCCCTTTGTAAATTTTTTCACAGTCGTTACACTTCACACTTTTCTTCTGGTTTTATCTTATCAATATTATTACTGTTAAGTAGGTTTTTAATTTTAGTTAATTGATGGAAATTAATCATTTCTCCACACTAGCCGCATATAGGCTAAAGTTTTTGATAGATAGAGTCAACATGAAAAATTCAATGCCATGGCCAGGATTTGAAACACGGATCTCCTGGTTTCCGTCCAGACGCTCTTAACCTTTGAGCTACCATAGCCAACGTGCCATCCTGACATTAAATTCTCCAATTGGCTCATATATTTCCCCGGTAGACCACTAGGGGCTCTCGCATCCGCGATGACGGTGTATCTCGGATGCGAGAGCCCCTAGTGGTCTACCGGGGAAATATGAGTCAACTAGGTTTTTAATGTTGTAATTGTTTTTTGGTGCCAATGTTATATTGTATTTCTTGAATATTTTTTGGAACTATTTGTGGCCCATGAGTGGTAAGTAAATTTAGCAAATCTAATTTCTTGTTTTATTGGTGAAAGAACTGTGATCTGTTTTAATCTTTTTTGATTGGAAACAACACATTGAAAAATTAATAAAGAAAATAAATATGGGACTATTTATTTTAAAACAGGCAGCACAGCAAATGGATAGAGAAACTCTGATACAAATTTACTATGCAGTCATACATTCTTATTTATGCTATGGCGTGGTATTATGGGGAAATGTGCAGAAAAAAGCAATGATAGGAATATTAAGACTCCAGAAATATGCCATCAAAATAATTTGTAAAATAAAAATGACGGATTCGTGTAGAAATGTTTATAAAACGTTAAATGTATTAATATTTACAGCATTGTATATATGAGTGCAGTAAATACGTAACAAAAAATTGCAGCAAGCAAAATAAAAATATGTACATACACATAACACAAGAAGAAAACAAAATTATTTCTTAAACAGATTAAGAGGAACATTAAGTAACAAAAATATGGAAAATAAATCTAAAGAATTGCACAATAATTTACCAAATTAAATAAAACAGATAACAGAACAAAAATTTAAACTTTAAGAAATTAAAAAGTACCAGTCTACCAGTCTACTCTATAGAGGAGTATAAAAGGTTAAATAAAGCCTAAGTAGTATATGTACCCTCTGCTTATTTATATAAACCTACTGACGTAGCCTATGTATTTTGGATCATACGGATGAAATAAAAATGAAATGAAATTGAAGAGCTGACGATGCGAACGATGGTTCGCGAAGCATGTCCTCAAATTTGGTACGTAAGTGAAGCTGATGTGCAATAAATACGACTCTCTATAATTTAATAGTTATTTCACTTCACTGTGGTGTTCCAATACAGTTAAATTTCGATATATTAAAAGTAAGTGTTGTTTAGTGTCATTAATAAACTCCCTCTAAATTTAATTTATTACAACACTGTTTTCAACACTTCCATTTACTATGCTAAAACATATATGTTTTTCTCCCGAAGCTGGTCCGGGTTATCCGGATGTTCACGACACTGCTATCACCTAATTTTAATATCAGAAAAAATATTTTAAAATTCTCTCCACTATTACACCTTTCTTTCTCAGGCAAAAAACTACAATAATTTATTACCTATCAAAATTTTATTTCAGTTGTTTCTAATCTCTTGTTACCTTTGCATTTCACCTCATATAGAACACAATGTTAATGTTATGTTTTTTTTATTTATTTATTTATTTACAGTCACACAGATTAGAACTATATAAAACCAAACCTGCTGCTGCACCTCATGAACTGTATAATAAACTCCCTACATATCTGAAAAATATTCAAAATCTTAAAATATTGAAGAAAAAGTTAAAGAAATATTGTATTGAACGTTGCTGTTATTCAATTGACGAATATCTTAGATAATATTGACTAAATAAAAATATTTGCCACTTAGGCTTTACCTATCTTAACAAATTGGTGTTGATACTCCTTTTCAAATGGAAAAACATTATTTTTGCTATTGTTTCTGATAAACAAATTAACGAGGCTTTAAAATTACTAAATTTACAAGATAAAGCTATAAAATTCACAATGGAAACTGAAATTAATATATTTCTTCCTTTTATAGACTTGAAGATAATAAACAATATAAATTAAACTTTGGTATTTATAGGAAATCTACTAATATTGATAATTACATACAAAATAAAAGTTTTAACCCTCTTTCACATAAATTTGTTGTTCTTAGTATTTTGATTTACAGATTAATAAACATACCCTTTAATAAAGAGGAATTGGGCGCCGGGGTAGCGCGGTGGTTTCGTTCGCGGCTCCCGTCCTAATGGTCCCGAGTTCGATTCCCGGCTCTGGGGTTGGCGATTTTAAGTCGGCCCTATCCACGCCTTCACCCTCTGTCTAGCACACGTGAAGTATCCCCTATGGTGTTTCGGAGTCCACGGTAAAAACTGTAGGTCCTCTCACCTCACCGCCATCTTCACTATCACCCTATCATCGGAGGTAATGGACACCGCCCTCTGGGTGCCTCCACCTGAGAAATGGGTCCGGTCATCACTTGGTGGGGTGAGGTTACCCCGAAGGCTAAGGTTGCCATGTGGGGAGTGTTAGTAACTAACTATAAAGAGGAATTTAATTAAGAATATAAACATATTATTAATACTGCTTTAATTAATGGTTTTAATAAAGACTTTATACAAAAGGAGATTGAAAAATTTAAATATAAAAAAACTGTTAATTATATTTCTACCCTTATAAAAATAAAAGACAATTATAATTTTAAAAAATTTACTTACCATCCTTGGTTTAATAAACATTACCAAAAAATGTTTAAATAAGTTGGTATAACTCTGGTTCCTCAAAATAAATATAGTATTAAAAATTTACTGAATTTCTCTAAAAAAGATAAAATTCCTAATAACAAAAAGTCTGGTAGTTATCAATTTAATTATTTAGATTGTGATTAGGTTTATATTGGAAAGACGAAACGTAATTTAGAAACCAGAACGAAAGAACATTTTCGTAACATTAAGTATAAACAAACAAATAAATAGGCCGTAGCAGATCATTTTTTGTCATTTAACCATAAAATAAGTCTTGATGTGCCTGGCCCCGTAGCTCAGTCGGTAGAGCACCTGCCTGCCGTGCAGGGTTCCGGGTTCGATTCCCGGCGGTGGAGGTGGGGATTTTTCTCCGACCAAGATAATTCCCCATCTTCCCCAGAGTCTGGAAGTATGAATGAGAGTGTGAGTGTGTGCGTGATCTAATGATTAAGAAAACCAAAGATAACGAGTTAACACCTTCAGTATGTTCCAAAGGATAACGACCGCCGATATGACTATAGCACTTAAAGGCGGGGTATAAATGGAACAAGGAAAATATATCCTGAAGTGAAATTATTAAAACAATTAAACGGTCCGATAGATTTAATAGTGTGGGAAAACATATTCATTTTAAAAAATAAACATCGCGTAGTGAATTTCGAAATACCAACAGTTCATTCTATTTGTAGGTTTGTTTCATTTTCAGATGTTGGTAATACTAAAAAAACATAAGAAAGGCACGGTAACCGTTATCCTTGACAACAGAGTTTATCTGTGGACGCAAACAATTTGTTTGCGAAATTGATTTTCATTTGAAAAGAAGTATCAACAATAATTTGTTAAGAAAAGTGAAGCCTAAGTGGCAAATATTTTTATTTGTATAATATTTATTGTTTCACTGTAGCTAGCTTCATTTTTATGTAATCTTAGATAATATTGACTAAATAAATAGTATTTGGATAATATAAGTGTAATAGTGTATAGTTTATGATTTATTATTGTAATTAGGTTATTTTAGAACTTGTTTATGTAGATATTAAACTATGTGATTTTCTGGTTGCACATATTTAACTTGACGATGCTTTGAATATGTTTTGTATTCCTTTAAGCAGATAATAAATGAATGAATGAATGAATGAATGAATGAATGAATGAATGAATGAATGAATGAATGAATGTGGTATTTGATTGCAGGTAATGGAGACGAAGAGCAGTGTTGCTCATTCTGCTACAAGAATGGGGAAACAATGACTTTTACAAAAAGTCATAATCTTCGTGATCCAGTCACAAAGGTAGTAGAATGTCCAATACTAAGGGCATACCAATGTGAATATTGCAAAGCTACTGGGGATTTTGCTCACACTCGGAGCCACTGTCCACTCTTGCGCAGATTGGCAGGCAGAGTACCCGCAACATCTGTAGCGCTCAAAGGCACTGAACGACAATCCGATGGCAGGATAAGGTCTGACAACAAAGCCAGAACCACAGCAAAACAGATGAAGAAGTAATGAGTCTCCTTGCCAAACTCTGAGAACTTTGGTTACTAACATTCTTTATATATGGAAGTGTTTAGTTTAGTGTTAAATGTAGCACATGTTCAACCATTAAGAATTTCATATCATTTATGCTTAACTCAAAGTACCCAAAGTACAAGGTTCCATTCTTGGTCCTTTTCTATTGATGTAGTAAAGTTAGTGTGATGTTTTGATGATAGTGTTTTATGTCAATCCATGAAGTGCATACTGGATTAGTCCATGGTACAGATGTATTGGCGAAAATAAAGTAATAGTTTGTTCATGACTACATATTATAATATTGTATACTGGAAAAACTCTAACATTATGAATCAGAAGTTGTTAAGTCAAGTGACTTAACAACTTTTCATCCATTTTAGATTTAAAGTTGTTAAGTCGTAATAATAAAATATCCTGTCACATATGATACATATGTCAAACCTTGAGAAACACTTCAACACAGTACTTTGTACCTACAAACGGACACATCACATAGCATTATTTCATTTTATTACTATTTTGGTGTTTAAAATTACTGTTGAAAACTTTTAGGAGCTCACTTGCACAGTTTTGAAACAGTGACTTAGCAACTTCTGCTTCTGACCGCTTCAATTGTCGGTGAAACTTTGAAATTTCAATATCAAATTTTCTGATTGAATGCAATACATATAATTAATGACTAAGCCATAATATTCAATTAGTATTCAAGTAGTCCTATTAATTTTACTTTATTGATATAAAATACATATTAAATCTTTGTTAGTAGAGTTAAGGTGGTCATTTTCAAGTTGGCCACGAAAGGAACATTTCCTGCTTAATAATATTAATTTTACTCTGCCGCTAACTGAAATCAGAAGCTAGGTGAAAGGGAATGAAATTAAATATGGGTATATAATTATTTGTATTGGCAAAGATACCGGGGAAACCCTCCAAAAAACCATGCCTCAGGAAGTTACGTCTCTGGTAAAAACCCACGACGTACCGAACGGGGGTGACAAATGCCACCCGCTAAGCTATACTCTACCGTAGGTGCATTCTTACAATCATAATTGAAAAGAACAACGCAAGGCGTCCACGCGATTCTAACTTGTTTTCGGAAGGACCTTAGTTTCATTACAGATAAACATATGTTAAAGTTCTGTATTTTTGGAACTTAACTTCAAGGTGCAAAGGAATCAAAGAACACGTTAAGGAAAGTATTCTAAAACTTAACTGAAAAAGGAAATGTTCGGAAGGCTTTACAATCTGTAGAAAATGAGAAATAATCAAATCATTATAAGTACACGTTTAAATTGTATTTCACTAATTAGATATTATAATAATACTCATAATAAACCTAGAAATCGACATGGATCACCATTTTATCTGTCGTATTTTTGTAAAGAGACCCCATACATAGCCTGTACCACATGCATCAGTTCAATTATATCAAGAGGTCCCGAGTTCGAATCCCGGTCAAGGCGAGTTATCTGTATAAGGATTTCCGGGATTTTACCTTATTCTGAAAGATTAATCTCTTGTAACTCTAAGCTCTGTGGACCCTCAGCTTATTTGAGCACCATTTCATTCATCGTCCGATATGACCTACCGTTGGAGAACGTAAATAAAAAATTACAATCATAGATAAAAGATAGTGAACCGCAACCATACTGTCATCGATGGCATTGTAGTGCTGCCGCGACAAGCGTGAGCCGGCGCGTGGACAAGAGAGCTGGACGCTTACCAAGAGAAAGAAAGAGACAGACAGATGCTCCGGAATTTTCTGTCTTTCTCTTGCCGCCGCGAATGTTCTGGGAAGCTCTACGGTATTCTAGAAACAATGACTGAAGGCATACATACCATCAAAGTGTAAAAAGCGGCAGTTGTGTGATGGTTATTGCGACAGTGGACGACTGAAGTGTACCGCAGTTATTTCTTTCATTTGTTTACGTGCGGTGGAGCACCGAGTCGACCTTGAAGACAGCTGATTGCTTATTTCACTGCAATAAAGGGCTTCTAAATTTCTTTTCAAGCGTAAGGACACTTGTAAATAAATAAATGCATAGATACTGTCTCATATGTAGTCTTTTTTAAGAAAAACAATTATTTGAAATGAGTTCTGAGAAGCAGTTAAATGCCCGCCTCAGTAGCGTGGTGGTAGCGTGTCTCCCTCACATTCAAGAGAACCCGAGTTCGAGGACGTAAATTACAAAAAAAAAAAAAAAAAAATACAAGTATTTAACTTAATTTTGAAGCATGTACTGTGAGATTCTATGATATAGAGTCATCGTTCAGCAACTTTTATTATACCACGATGTGGTACCAGTTTCTGGTTTTAGATGCGAGAATTCGGCAACACCCTCTTGCACTACTTCAAGGTTGCCAACATTTCTTGAACGTAGAAGAAAGGGCCATGGATCGAAATAGATAATAATCTCATGGTGCGAGATCTGAGCTGTATGCTGGGTGTGGTAGCAGTTCAATTCCTCCCAATTCCAAAACTTTTTCCACGGTTTTCCTTGCAGTATGTGGTGTTGCATTGTCTTGTTGCAGTATAACTCTATTTCGGTTAACTAATGCTGGGTATCTCCGTCCCAAAATTCCATTCATTCCTTACTGTTGTTGAAACTAAAGATCTGCATCAATCGCCTTCCCGGAACAAACCTCCAGTGAATCAAAACTTCAAAATTCCAACAGACACAAAACATTACTTTGCGACTTAACTGGTGTTTCCTAACGATGACTTTGTCAGGTTGTCGGGCATCAAGCCATTGTGTCGAGGCATCAGGCTTTCGGTAATATGCCAGTTTTACGTAACAAGTGACAATTCTCCTGATAAATCTATCATCCATAGGATTACAGATAAACTGACAACAGTTATCCCTCTAGTTCAGCCTGTTGAGTTATCATTTCATAAGTACAAATCTACAGCTTCTGTATCATTTTCCAAGTGTCTTACTGCGGCTATGTACGGTATATTTTGATGCACCAAGTTCTTCTGAAAGCCTACGGGTAACTTTTTGCGGATCTTTTTTCCGCAAATATTGGGTTAATCCTCCATATCCCATACTTTATGTCTTTCATAACATGCGAAATCTTTAGTGTTTTTGTCTCCATTGATGAGAAACATTGGAACTATCGTTGTGCCACATGCTCACTAACGACATCTTCTCCTTCTAATTCATATATTCTTCGAGCTGTGACAGTGACCTTATAATCATTTTTCCAGCAGTGTTTTAGAAGAACTCTAAGTTCAAACTTTGTTATCTCCATTCTGTGATTGTTTATTAACAACTGAAGACTGATTAATGCTCGCAGTGTCGCAGCGCTAGCCAAATCAACCTGTACATTGCTTTGCCTTACTAAAGAAACCCCAAAAATTACCAAAACACCAAAAAACTGACTTTATGTATAAAACCACCTAATAGCTCTTTTATGGTTCTATTATGGTAACTTTTTCCTGTAAATAATTTCGTTTTACTTGTGGAACGAGTTCTGTTGAGTTCTGAATCCGTTTGATATACTTCGAGAACCCTTCTGCCTAGCTCATTGTTTATTTGCTTGGACTACTAATCACAAGGTCGTGGTTTTTAAGAGTGCATAAATGCTGCAGCCTCATATCGGTAGATTCGTTGTGTGTAAAATAATACTTGAAGGACGAAATTGCTGGGAATTGACAGCCTAAAGCATTTATTTTGAAACTGTTTACTCAGCATTCCTACAGTATGTATAATTGAATATTTCGGGCAATGATGAAATATGAAGGGTTAGAGCCAGACTGAAAAATTCAATGCCATAACCGGGATTTGAACCACGGATCTTCTAGTCTCCGTCCAGCCGCTCTAAACCATTGACCTACTATGGCCAACGTGCCAACATGAGATTAAAATCTCCAACTGACTCGTGTTTCTCCCGGTAAACCACTAGGAGTTCTAATAAACATTGCTCCTGGCTATGGCATTGAATTTTTCAGTCTAACTCGTGTCAGTTGGAGAATTTAATGTCATTTTGCAACGTTGGCCATAGTAGCTCAATGGTTTAGAGCGGCTAGACGGAGACCTGAAGATCCGTGGTTCAAATCCCGGCCATGGCATTGAATTTTACAGCCTGACTTGTGTCAATTGGAGAATTTAATGTGATTTTGGCACGTTGGCCATAGTAACTCAAAGGTTTAGAGCAGCTGGACGGAGATGAAAGATCGCTGGTTCAAATCCCGGCTATGGCATTGAATTTTACAGTCTGACCTGTGTCAATTGGAGAATTTAATGCGATTTTGGCACGGTGGTCCTAGTAGCTCAATGGTTTAGAGCGGCTGGACAGAGACCAAAAGATCATTGGTTCAAATCCCGGCTATGGCATTGAATTTTTCAGTCTGATTCGTGTCAGTTGGAGAATTTAATGTCATTTTGTCACGTTGGCCATAGTAGCTCAATGGTTTAGAGGGGCTGGACAGAGACCAGAAGATCCATGGTTCAAACCCTGGCTATGGCATTGAAATTTTCAGTCTGGCTCTAGCGTCCTACACACAGCTAGTGTGAAAGAACAATTAATTTCCATTAATTGTACCTAATGGTGGTCCGAGCTATAAAACCCAGGCCTTAAAGTACTTACAGTATAGTAAGTCGCCAATAAGGCAGTTGTCTTATGTATTTATGAGAACTCCTAGTTGTTTACCGGGAGAAACACGAGTCAGTTGGAGAATTTAATGTCGTTGCCACAGTAACTCAATGGTTTAGAGCGACTGGACGTAGACCAGAAGATCACTGGTTCAAATCCCGGGTATGGCATTGAGTTCTTCAGTCTGGCGCTACCCTTTCGTAGTGCGTCCTACACACGGCTAGTGTGAAAGAACAATTAATTTCAAATGAAATAGTTTTACCTATACTTTGTCACTGTAGTGCGCTACACAGGAGAGAATACAAGTATACATTTTGAACAGCAGCCTTATAGCCTACAGAAACAAAGAAGATATAAACAAAAAGAGTAAAATGCATTTATTTCACCATTCTTTTACTACCAGCGACAGTTTGGAAATTACATGATGCAGCTACTGCTATGAATATGTTCAGTGAAACGTGTTTAATACTGTGGGAACTATTACAGACTAGTGGTGAGAAATGGAAGTCTGTCGAAAAAGTGCTTCCAAAAACGATGGTAATTTCCTATTTGTAACAGCATGGATACATACATTGATGCTAAAAAATGCAACATCATAATACAGGCACTTCCCCCATAAAAGGGATTCCATGTTACAAAGGCACATTCTCAATAATGATAAATGGAACATTGGATTTAAAGAGGAATTTTGTACCGTGGATGTGTTAATTCTGTTTTATTTTAAATTCAATTTGCAAGCTATCGTTTGAGTGTGAACTTCCAAAACTGTTCGTTATCTGATAGGTTCAGTCTTTTCAGTGCATATGCGATTCTCCTTTAAGAATTTCATGTCATTTTACAATATGACTGAAAGTTTTGTGTAATTTAGTTATTTACCTAATTAATGAAACACAAACTTTAAACTTCTGTGAGTATGTACTCCATGCGCGCGATAAGAAGAGCGATCGGGTCCAAGTCCTCATTCGGTAAGTTTCGTTTAACTCCGTAAGCATAGATGACAGCTTTGAAGTTTGAAATGCGCTGTACACTGATATCTAATGGCTTACACGCTAAGCATTATCATGTCCGCCATATTTCCTTTTGATGAATTTCGAGGTTAATTAGGTAACCAGTTTAAATCAATCGTATGTTAGAATTTTAGTTGGTCCTTGCAACATATACATGTTATGAGACACGTCAAAATATATAAATACAGTATATACATAAAGTCAAATTGATTACATACAATATACACAGTAAGCAGCTTTTCTATGGTTTCATGTGGTATTTTCATAGACTAATTTACTGCAAGAAATGTCATAATATGAATATTAAAGTTTGGTGAATGTACTATGCTCCCAGTGCTCATTTACATGGTTATAGTTCTAAAAATTCATTAACCGTATAAAAACAGTGTGCATGAAAAAGTTTCTTAACTTTATTCTTAAAGTGTTTTAATGATGCAGCATGTTTAAATGAATTTGGAAGTTTATTATATAGCATTATCCCTTTGTAGTTAAAGCTTCCTTCATAAAGTCTTGTTTGGTGTGCTCGAATTGCCAGTTTATCTTTGTTACGAGTGTGGTGGTAATGTACATCAGCATTTACTTGAAAATGATTTATATTTGTATGAACATTTGTGGATGTTATGGCTCTCGAAAGGGGACACATTATTATTCGTCTACCTCCGTATAACTGAGATTTGAATGCAATTGAGCAGGCATGGACAAAACTAAGGAATGTTTTCAGAGGATGCAACATTACTTGTGATATCTTCGCTTATCTTTCACGCTATTTTGCTGAACTATGTTTTTCAAAGTTGACCACACTGCAGAAACAAAAGAGCGTTAGCTCATGCCTTTTCCCGTCTGCCCGCATCACAACGTAAATCCAGCGATCAACTTATCTTGCGCGTACTGCATGTGTTTGATACTCTGGGAGTAACTTCCAAATTCACCAAACTTTATAGGTTAGATCTTGATAGCTTTGAAGTGCTCCACAGCGTTCTAAGTGTTGACTATCCATTTGCTCATTTTGACAACAACATATAATTTGGAGAAGCAAGTATTCCAATTCTATATAGGATTTTACCTAGGCAGGCATATTCTGTGGCAAGCCCCATACTAGCAGCCGAGCGAGATGCCTCAGGTGGTTTAGTCTGTGGCCCGCATTCGGGAGGCCCAGGTTCGATTCCCGAGGCCGACCTACCTGGCCCGTGGGTTGTTTTCGGGAGTTTTCCCAGATCGCTAGGCGTTTGCTGGTTAGGTTAACTACATCCCCGAATTTCCTGTCCCTCTATTTCATCTTCATTATCTTTTCATATCATCTCTCATCTGTTGGTCTCTTTCAGGGTAGAAGTGTCGGTGGGTGTGCCGGCGGTGCCTGGCAGGATGATATGCTCTGAGGAAAACTACTTCCTCCTCCGGTAGGTCGGTTGCCGGTCTCCGCTTCTCTGCTGGGTCCATTTCGGGACCGCCAGGCAGGGACCTTTGGGGCTCTGATCGCCTGAAGCTCGGCTGCTGGCCTCGTTGCCGTCCTGCTTTAGGGGAGCGATTTCGTTGTCCTGGCCTGTCGGGGGAAGTCTCTATCCAGGTAAACTCTAGAGACCCTGCACTCTGTACCGTCGTGGCTCCTTGGGTCGGCCACACTCTGTCTCCACCTCATCCTTCCCCCCGTGTGTAGCCCCACTTGGGGATATAGGAACAATGGGCCCCGCATGGTGGCCTACGTAACGTATCAGCTCCCCGTGGGGGAGGGGTTCCGTCCCTTTCAGCTGCCGTGGTACGGGCGCTGCGGACCCCTAGCACACGTGGTACCTCAGAGGTTACTAGAGGAACCTCGGGCCGAACATTCGTGCTCCTCACTGATTGGGAGTTGTTCGGATTAATTTGGACTCGAGGGGGCCGTGCTTCCCGATACCCGTGGGACGATACCCCGTCTCCGGACGGGGTTGAGGGAAGCCGTTAATATTGCCGCATACAAGCCTGCATAGCTAATAGAAGGTGTGCTAGATTACCAGGCGGCCCCACCGCGGTCATATCGGTAGCCTTTCCATTTTGGAGTTGGCGCTAAAGTGGCGTATCCACTTCCATCCCGTCTTGAGTCCGCAAGACCAGATGGCTGGAGGCTTGTTAGTATCTAGGTTTTGCCCTATGCAAAGCCCCACGGAGGCGCCGGGTGCCCTTTTGGGACACCTCGGCAACTCCCCGGTCGAAGGAGGCCCGGGTCTAGGATTAATGGGAGTAGAACCTCTGGCATTAACGTACCGTATGCCCTCCGTAATGACAACCCAACTCCATCCTATACTAGCAGCTACAGATTTTCATGGTACTATAGTAGAAGGGTATTTATAGCATTTTTATTTCCTCTATTTCCAGTTTTGTGGATTAGCTTGGAAGTTTAGCTATCACTTTTATTTTTATGATCCTTTTTATTGATTTATAAGAAAAGCGCTTGTGTCTCTTTGCTTAACCTTTTGCTGACATATCAGCCATTTCAGTCCCATGTATAACGCAATGTGCTGGGACGTTGTTGTACCATTGTTTACCAAGTCTTTGGGTGGTGTGAATCATATTTCGTATTTCCAAAAGTTCCTTCATTTATGGGTAAGAAGATAGCATTGCTTGAACTGTCGTTTTAGATTTGATAAAATAACATAAAACAAGAGCTAATAGTGGTAAACTGATCACAAACTAAATTTAAATATGACAGTTAACAAAAATTGGAACCCCTTCTGATATGGCGAAACCTTTAGCCTTAGAAACGATGCATACGCATAACCGTACCAATTTATACAGATGGATGCCTTTTTGAAAAGAATGGATGAATCCGCAGGTGTTGGTGCATTATTCTCTTTTGATTGACTTGCTAGGGAAAATCTTACAATGTTTTATGAAATATTAGCTATTTATCAATCATTCAAGAATATTTCCAAGAATATTGGCTACGTAAACCACAAATTTCTAGAAACAGCCTTTCGAGTGATGTTATTCTGAATGAATTTTTACAATTCGCCAGCTGTAAAGAGACACAAAAGGTACTAAATAACAAGGAAGCACATAATTTAAACACAGAATTAAAGCTGTTTCCTTTCCATTCACTTAAACAGTTCTGCGGTATCTCTTTATAGTACCAATGTTAGAACACTTTACTTTTTACAACGTGAAGGTAATTTGATATGTTTTCTTGGTAATGTAAAAAAAATGAAATTTTAAAGGTACCAAAAGTTGACCCACTCTTAAACGATTTAACTATCACAAAACCGGCATATCTCCTTGTTCTTACGAAGAAATATGTAACTGAGCAGTTTGTGCAAGTATTTATTTCAAAAATAGCATGAAGCAGATGTATGAACAAACTTTTATAACAACAGTTTTGTTTTAGGAATTGATGCAGAAAGACATGTAAATGTAACACCAGATATTTATTTCCACTAGCACATACATATATCAGGGAGAGAAAACATTGAACTCAAATGAGCATATTGCATGTAAACATTTGCTTTGTCTTCGCTAAATAAAGTATTTCTAAAAGAAGGTTCATGTGCTCTGAGTAATTTTAAAATTTACATCAGAAATTAAACGCCTAAACGATTATTGTTGTTATAAGTCCTCCAACGTTGAGTCATATGGGAGGATAAATGGAAGGGTGAAATGTTGCTCAAATGAGTCCAGGGTCCATGGAACAGAGAGTTACCCTACATTCGTCTTGTAGCATAAGGGAAAACTCCGGTAAAAAGACTCGCCCTGATTGTGATTCGAAGTCGGGACCTCTTGAACGTGAGGCGGACACGCTACCATCTACGCTACCGAGGTGGGCCCTACACGAATGTTCCGAAAGTAGAACCTCTCTATTTATTCAAATGAATTTTGTACATTAAATTGCTATCTAAATAGACTTCACTGTTTGCAGCGGGAGAATAATGTAGATGCAAACAAAACCACGTGACCGTTGATCGTAGCACGCCTTCCTCACACTTTCCATGATGCTTCCGCCGTGTAAATAGTCCCTTGAAAAAGTACTTCTACTGAGGTGTGGAAAGAGATCGTTTTGCTAAAGCGCACAAGTGCGTACTAACCATATTTCAACTACAAAAACATAAACTAATAGATAATGTAGTTAGTTTGTAATTAAAGTAAAGCATGGTGGAGGCGCATATTGAAGGAACTCCGTAAAATGTGTAAAATTTGTTATTTAGAAGAGACGTGGGTTAACGAGGGACACACGACAAGCAAAGTACGGACTGACACCACAGTGATATGAAAAATCATTCATTTCGATCTGAATTAAGCGCAGGACTTAGAAATCCTACGGGAAGATGTAAGCGCCTTAAGAAATGATGATGGCTTTGTCGAGGGTAGCGAGCTTGTGTTCCTCTCCAAAACAACGGGAGACTATCATGAAGAAATGAATGACGACGCTTCCAAATCCTGATTTGAAAAGATTCTCCCAAAATTAAAACCGAATAGCGTTATGATGATGGACAATGCCCCCTACCACAGTGTGAGGTTAGAACGCACACCAAACAAGTGACGTCACGACATGGCTACAGAGTAAATAAATAATTTTCCACGAGGGTCATGTTAAGGCAGAATTGCTGCCAATAATCAAGTCTCGTGCTAAAGAGCACGAAAATTACGTAAGTAGCACTTAACTTTGATGGATACTAATAGTGTGCTGCGTGATACTTAGCTCAAAAACTGTGCCTTTAGTGTCAAACATTTAGATTGATATTATACTTAACGATAAGATTAAGCAGTTGGCTTCAATAAATACGTATTTTTGTGTTGAAAATGCATATTCATATTATGAATACATATTAATATCATACTTAACGAAGCGGTATCAGTACTGTAATTCCGAACGCGTGTGCACGCGGAGTTCTCGTTGGACATAGTATATCAAAATGTAACAAGAGTTTGTGAGAACAATTTCTAGAGGCTATATTAAAATAAACGATAAAATAAGTGCGTATAAGAAGCTGCACATCAAATATTTCTAAACAAATCCTCGTAAAACGAATGCAGTAGTCCTAAACAACGAGCTAAAACGAAAATTTTGCTAATTCCAACGGATACAGAGGTAAAAGCGGTCAAAATATTTTCCCATAAATTGCGTGAAATTACACATCATTCACGCGTTCACTCACACAACTGGTACAGTGTTGAATTAACAGAAACAATGGAGAAATATTTCACTCCATTGCTAAATTGTTTCCATGTCTCATAAACCAATATTTACATTCCATGCCGGGGTGAGTTTTACCCCTTCTCATTGTGCTGTACATCCACAAAATTATTAACAAACATTTAAAAAGAGACAGTCACTGTGACATGCATCTATGAAATATTGTATCGTAACATATTTTGACACTAAACCAAAACAGAAAAATAAAATATGTTCCACTCACACGATATTCTCTTACCACTCTTGTACAAAGTGACCTTTAAAATCTTTATTATTCTAACTGAGTGAATGAAAATAAATAAAAAGCCAGCAAAAGCCTCCTGCTGCGTAGAAGCAGTGGCTGGGAAACTCATCGAGGTCGCAACTCTTAAGAGCCCTGTGCAGTTGCTGCGCTATAGTACAGACACCATTGTTGTACATATTTAGCTACAATACACACTTTTAATTTATACCTCTGTTCTTAGCTTCTGATGACCACTGTGCCACTTCCATCTTTTTGCAGCAATCTGTCCATCTCATCTTTGGTCTCTCCGCCATTCGACGTCGTATCCTGGGATCTCATATTGTCATTCTTTGCGTCAATCGGAGGTGGTGCATTCTGAGGACATGGTCTCCCCATCTCCATATCAGCTGTTGCGCCCGTGAAACCACGTCGATCATACCTATCTACCTCCTGACTTCCTCGTTTGTCACCCTGTCCTTCCTTGTCACGTGTAATATATTGCACTCCATTTTAATCTGAAAAATTTGTAGAATTGTACTTTTTTGTTAAGTAGCAAGTTTGGCAACCGTATAACAACACAGATAGTACACAAGTTTTAATGACTTCTTTCTTTATACTTCTTCTTTGGAACATATCTTCCAGGATGACCTTAAGACTCCTATGTTTCTTTCACGCCTGGTTGACGCCTTTTCATTTCTATTGCAGACATGTTTAAAAAGGATATTACTTGGCCCATGTAGATGCATATTCTGACATACTCCAAATCCTCCCAAAAACTGCCCAAGGCTCTTAGGATTTGAGACCCTAATGAGCTTCTCAATTGCTACTCCCTACACAGTAGGCCTTTACCCTCAAGGGATTTACTATGAGGGTGTTTTGAAATGTTTACAACCTGATAAAAATACAAGATATTTCTGTCAGAATTTTTATTTTTATTTTTCAATATAGTCTCCTTGCAACTGTACACACTTCTCCCAGCGATGTTCACATCTCTATAACCCGTCCAAATATTTCTCAGCGTTTTTTCTCTACAAAATAATTGTTCACGAGGGTGATTGCCTCTTTCTTTGACGAAAATCTCTGTCCTCCGAGAACAATTTTCAGTTGCTGGAACAAAATAAAGCGCTTGGGGCTAGATCTGGTGAGTAAGACAAATGGTCAAGCACTTAAACTTGTAATTCCTGGATTTTCGCCATGCAACCACTGAGGTGTGAGACGGTGCGTTTTCTTGGTGAAACAGGATTTCCATTTTATGCAAATGTGGCCGTTTTTTCCGTGAGTTCTGTCTTAGGCTTGCCAAGTAATGATGCGTAATGTACTCCTGTAATGATATTTCCTTTTTAAGATTAAAATAGCTCCATGACTATCCCAAAAAACAGTCGCCATCACTTTCCAAGCCCATTTTTTTGCTTTTTTTACCGTTCTGCCTTTGCAGCCCACTGTTTGGAATGTATTTTTGTTTCGGGCGTATCGGGTTTGTATCCAAGTTTCATCTGCAGTAATTGATCGGCGCCAAAACTCGGATTTATTGCACCTAAACTGCACCAACAGAACGTTGGAAATGTTGATTCGAACACGTTTTTGGTCTAAAGTGAGCAACCACGGCACCCAACGCGCGGACAGCTTTCTCATTTATAAATGTTCATTTGATATCTTGCAAACATGTTCTTTTGATATATTTATGGCCTGTGCTAGCTCTCTCATTTTAAATCAGCGGTCGTCTGACACCATTTGGTGTACTTTGGCGATGCTCTCTTCCGTAGTTCCAGTTTTTGGAGGTCCCGAGGGTTCATCGTTTTCCAAGCTCTTATAAAACCAGTTGCCCAAAATTTCACTGTGGTAAATGATAGTGCAGAATCCCCATACACAGAATACAACTCATCTTTGATTTGCGCAGGCGTATTGCCTTTCAAAAATAAATATTTAATGACAAAAATAAATAAATATAAATAAAATCTGAAAATCTAATCCCGGTACCTAATTTCTTATACCGGGACATGATTTCCATATTCTAATTTATTAACTACCACATAAATACAAAAATACAATTTAAACAATCATTTTTCAGATAATAAAATAAAACAAAAATTAAAAGAAAAAAAAGAAAAAATTTTAAACAAATACAAAAACTACCAATTTTAAAATTTACAGTTTAACTAATAAAAATTTACTGGAATCCAGTATACAAATAACTGGCAACCAGCTACAATTACAAAATAAGACTACAATACCGGAAACCGATACTTAATGTACTGGTAACCCGTACATTTAAAACTTATAACTGATAAAAAAACCTTCTTAAAAACTTACAAAACATTTAACCAAAAACTTATATAAAATAATTCATAAAATTTACATTACAACAATCACAGGATTTACAAATTATTAACTCCAAATTCTTTAAACAAATTAAAATACATTATATCAATTTATACAAACAAACAAATTCAATTATTATTTTTAATTCTACAACAATCAATATTTTTTTTTCAAATCTACTTTATATCAAATAAAATATAAATTTCAAATTCAAAAAATAACAATACAATTCAAACATATTAAACAAACAATAATTATACATTCAATAACTTTCATGTATTTCAAAATTAAACCATTACAATAACCTTCAAACAACCAAACCAAACAATTCAATTTAATTTATTTATTTCATCTATTTATAATTTAATTTTTTTACCTTATTAAGACAAAAATATCAAATTAACATTATACCAAAACACATTTCAACTATTAAATCTCCTAAATCTTCAACATAATTATATATATATAAATTCCTATTCTATAATTTCTCAAAACACACTTTCTCAAAATTTAACAATCCTCATTTTACACCAAATTTAAATAAAATAACATCTCCATAATTTATCAAATCAACTCCTTAAATCCATTTTTCCAAATATCCACTTCTTAAAATAATTCATTAAAATCCTCCTTCATCTTTCACTCAAATAATCCATAATAATAATCCATAACTCAATTCACCAATATCCTTCACTACAAAACAACCATCCAAAAAAAAAACTTTACTCATCCATTACTACACCACATTATTACTTACAACACTTCTCTCATCATCTTACACCGGGGAAGGAAAATCCCTCCCTAAACTAAACCACAAATAAACTTCATCATTCACTTTAAACACCACGGGGAGGGGCAAAGCCCCTCCCTCAAAAATATATACTATTAACACTACTCAAAATTATATTTAATTTGAGGGGAGGGGATCCCTCCCCTAAAGATTTCACAGGATACTATATTACACTGAAACACTAAAAAACTTTCATTTCTGCGATCACCTCCTCATTATACAGATTGTTGGACATTACTGGATCAGTTGCACCAACAACCTTGAAGCGGGTACCTGATTCGCCGGCAGGAACTCTATGTGTCCTCCTCAGAACTGGTAGACATGGAAGGGCAATTGCGCCACCCTCAACCTCTCTGCATCACCTTCGGATTCTGCTACGGCTCTAGTTCTCCTGTTGCCCCAATCTCGTCGACCAAGGGAAACACAATATCCTCTTCTTCTACTATTTATATTTTGCTAATCATTAATATCCATACCTTCTTAAATAATAATATTTTCTTCATTACTGACAGCTCGATACTCGATTTTGTCCATTTTCATAAAAATACATCAACCCACTTAAACGACTGCTACATAACAACTGAGCGTCCAGAATGGCTGAAACTGTGGTGAGTAACTGTCAACAGATGAACAACGAAATTTACTATTTTCTACTTCCGAGTGCTGCCATCTTCATGTTGAGGTCGGAAACTTTTCAGGCGTTTTATTTCATTTTTTTTTCAAGTTTAAAGACCTATATACATGAAGCATTTTCTATGCATGTTATTGTTTATGTCATTATTGAAGCTGTGTAAAAATGTAATTTCCGTAAAAACTCGGTGTCGACATTTTAGTTGAAACACAATTATGTTAGATATGCACTATAGAATGTAAAATACTTTTGTTGAATAGTTTTAGGATGAGTTGTGCATGCCAACCCAGGGTCATGAGATTAAATTGAAAACATACGCCTTTATCGGAACCTTAATATGTATTTATTTTCTCGTTTGTTCTTTGCTACACTTTGCTTAAACCAACCAGACAGATAAAGATAACTATATACTTCTGGCCCCGAATCTGGGAGAAAGAGCCCACCAAAACACACGGCTCAACAAAAGACCAATTATAAAAAAAACTAAGAGAAAATCGGGGAACCCGAATTGGAGCACTCACCCTAAGAAACGCCCACTCGACACCAACCAGGCACACACTCTCACTGCTCTCCCGGCTCGAAGGGGCCACCCAAGAAGTCTCGAGCACCGCAGCGCCCTCAGAGAGAAACGGCGGAAAGCCCAAACCAACAAGACGTCAGCGCCCCCGAACCGGAAGGGCAACAAAAATGTGCCGGGGAAAAAACAAACGGCACAAACACCCCCTCCCCATCGGAAACACAGGGTGGAGAAGCCAAACCGAAAGAAAGGAAAGGCTGGAAGAAACCAAGGAAAGGAAGAAAGCCATTCCAGACCCCGGGGTGATGAAGCCCGAAGAAGGAAACCCTAGGAGAGTCGGACGAGCACCAAACATCATAGAAAGTCTGCCCTGAGTAGCAATGAGTATGAGTATTGCGTACACATGTTGAGTCTTTCCACCTTCACAGCTGTGACAACCATACGTCACACTTACACGGAGAACCCTGTCTCTATTTTGCACACACAGTCGTGACGTAGAGAGCAGATGTGAAACTGAGTTTCCTTTATTTTACCCTCACAACCGTGACATACCATACGTCACTCTTACACGGAGAACACTGTCTCTATTTTGCACACACAGGCGTGACGTAGAGAGCAGAACACTGCCGGCAAGTCTTTCAGGAGCAGAAGTGAACAGAGGCAAAACGTTACCAAAGGGCAGCAGGTTAGTCCTTTGAACGCCTTACAACAGCCAGGTAGGTCACGGAAGGGTGACCAAAGTAAAGACGGATGACGTGGCTTGAAGTCGAAGAAGAAGAAGCGAAGCTAGCTCCCACGTGGCGACTCTCCCGAGGTGGAGAAAAAGCGTGGCGCACGTGAAGGTCACTGTCACACCGAGGCCCCCGGGTGGTGCTGGCACGAGGCGGAAAAATCCAGGATGACAGAACAGGCAAGGATCACGGTAGGAGATGAGGCGGCTGAAACATAAAACAAAGCCAGAAACGGAACCAGAAGCAGAAGTGGTAACCTAAGAATATTAACCAGCCAAATTTGTAAATTTTTTTTTGATCATAAGGGGCAGAAATATCTTTGAAGGACAAGTAATAAATATTTTCAAACGAGTAACAGCAATAAATCTCTTTAAATAAATACAATAAGGATAAATACCATTGAAGTGACCAATACTAATAAACACTTTCCAAGTAATAAATATTTTCAGCAAAACAATTATCCAAATTTTAACAATAAAGAAAGAAATACCTTAGACAATATTGAGCACATCAACATAATTGGTCACATTGTATATATACACATACACCCATACATATATAAACCAGTAAATAACACACAATCATGGTTACCCAACAACCTTTTTGAAATAACACTCACACATAAGAAAAACACGCGCACAGAAAGAAAGAGAAAGAGAGAGATATGCCGGCATAGAAAGAGAGATAGAGAGGGAAGAGAGAGAGAGAGAGAGAGAGAGAGAGAGAGAGAGAGAGAGAGAGAGAGAGAGAGAGAGAGAGGAAGGAGAAAGTGAGTGCATGCCCTGGCAGCGTGCCACGCGAACGCCACACAACACAGACAACCGTGCCCCGAGGTCAAGGGCGCAGAAGCCAAAACAAACACGGCAACGTAAACAGACACTGAAATGCCAAAACAAACAGTGTAAAGACAAAACAAACATCAAATGATCGCGTCAGGGCACGGTTTTAGCTGAGTGATGTGAGCCCGACGCATTTCATGGGTTTTACAGTGCTCCAGAGTAACGGACACGCTCTTAAAAATGTTAATGATCTTATAGGGGCCAGAGTAACGCAGAGCTAATTTAGCAGCAAAAGCATCCTTACGCGAACTTATAGGGAAAGATTTGCACTTAACCAGTTGACCGACCGCGAAAGGAGAGGGTTTTCTATTTTCTTCATAACGCCTTTTGGTGAGCTCATGCGCACGTTTTAGATTATTAAAGGCTCTCCTCCAGTTCTGTCTAATAGTTTCGGGAGAAAAGGTCTGAGGAAGTAGATCATTTAAGGACCACATATTCGCCAAAGGGGAACTGGGTACAAAAGCAAATATTAAACTGAAGGGGGTGGTCTGGTGAGCTTCATGACGAGCGGAGTTAAAGGCAAACTGCAACTTTCCCAAGTTAGTATCCCACTGATTGTGGTGCTCATGATGGAAAGCAATCAAAGCGGACTTCAAATTTCTATTAACCCTCTCGGCTTGGGAAGGATTAAGGTAATGTGGGGTGGTAGTGATATGTCTTACCCCCCACTGAAAACAGAATTGTTTGAACCAATTGGAAGTGAACTGCGAGCCATTGTCAGACACAACGTAACGTGGAGCACCAAAAGCATCCAAGATGTTATTCAGGACCTTCGTAGCAGTACGAGCCGTGGCACGTGGCACGGCCGAAATCCACACGAACTTTGAAAAGGCGTCAACAACCACAAGGGCATAAGTATTACCTTGAATCGACCGGGGAAATGGGCCTGTAAAATCTACAAATAATTTTTCCATCGGCTTAGATGCCACTTCAGACGCGAGACCGCCCCACGTGGTTCGCTGCGCCGCCTTAGCCATGGAACAAATATTACAAGCTTTAACATGGGTCGCAATATCGCGATCCATGCCTTTCCATATAACGCGCTCACGTATTTTATCGCGAGTCTTGTTTACACCAAGGTGCCCACCAAAGGGTGAAAGATGAAAGTAAGCAAATACCATGGGAATGATACTATCGGGCAAAACTATCTTAAATTTGCCGTCAAAATTAGCACGCGCCATAAGAACACCATCACGTAAGCAATACGGCGGGACAGGATGGCCGTCCTCAAACTGCTGTATAATCTGATTAATGCGGGCATCCCTGCGCTGATGTTCAGCGATGCTGGTAAACATTTCGGGGAACGACAGACAGGCGTTAGAGCCGGAAACCGTCCCCGAAGGTGGTAACAGGGGCGGCTCCTCAGAAAACATACGTGTAAGGGCGTCAGCAACTACATTATCAGAACCACGAATGTACCTCGGTGTAAACTTAAACGCCCCAATCCGCACGCCCCAACGGGCGAGCCTACCGGTTTTACGTGGTGTCCCTAACGCCCACGTGAGAGCCTGGTTATCACACTCCAATATAAAAGATACATGTTCCAGGTAGGGTTTATACTTCTCGAGACCAAACAAAACTGCCAAGGTTTCGAGCTCATAGATTGAAAACTTGCGTTCAGCTTCAGATAGAGTTCGCGAAGCATAGCAAATGGGACGGCGCCCCTCCGGAAAATCCTGGAGAAGAACCGCCGCCAGGGAATAACTAGAAGCGTCAGTCTGGAGAATAAAAGTTCTATTGAAATCTGGAAACGCCAAAACAGGAGGAGAGGAAATGGCGGACTAAAGGTCTTCGAACGCACGCTGTTGTTCGTCACCCCAGACGTACTTAATACCCTTCCGTCGAAGGCGATTCAAAGGTTCAACCCGGGCAGCGAAGGAAGGAATAAACTTGGAAAAGAAATTCACCATACCAACAAAACGAGCCAACGCACGTAAGTTCTTAGGGGGTGGAAAATTGCGCACGGCTTTGGTGCGTTCTAAATCAATAGTAATGCCGGCGGGCGACACCCAATGGCCCAAGAAAGAAATCTCTGTGGTAGCAAACTTCACTTTAGACCTTTTAACCGTGAGGCCAGCCTTCTGTAAGCGATAAAACACCTCACGTAAATGTAAGATATGGGAATCAAAATCAGGAGAGTACACTACTAGGTCGTCCAAATAGTGGTAAAGAAATTTAAATTTAATGTCAGAAAACAAATTGTCCAAGAGACGGGAAAGTACCTGCGCACCGGTAGCAATCCCAAAGGGAATCCTATTAAACTCATACAATCTCCACGGAGATGAAAAGGCAGTCACGTGTTTACATTCATCCGACGAAGGAATCTGATGATAGGCGCTGTTTAAATCCAGAGTCGTAAACACGCGTGCACCAGCAAAATGATGGGCGGCAGTATGGAGGTCAGGTATGGGAGTAGATTCAATAAGTATTTTTTTATTGAGTTGGCGATAATCCACGACCGGACGGAAATCATTGTCACCCTTAGGAACTAAGAAACCCGGGCTACTATAAGACGAAGTGGAAGGTCTAATGATACCCTTATCCAACATATCATTGATTTTAGCCTTCAAAATGGCCATTTTGGGTGGTGTCAGACGGTACGGAGAAAGCTTAACAGGGGACGGGTCAGTCAGCTGAATATCGTAGGTAATAAGATGAGTAACACCCAATCGGTCGGAAAACAAGGAGGAAAATTTCTGAACCAAACCTTCCACCACTGCGGCTTGTTGATGAGTCAAATGAGACAAGGAAATATCTGCCTCACGCTCGTCTAATAGCGTTACGTTACCTAGACGACGGCGAGGTGGAACGTCATATAGTTTCTCCTGAAAAGGTACACTACTTCCAGTCGCGAACCCGAAGGTGGCTTGTTTCTTCCCAAAATCTAAACACAGACGGGAGCGTGACATAAAATCGGCCCCCAAGATTACAGAATAGGGTAGGTCAGGGACCAAATAGCACTCATGTTTCCAAGTGAACTTAGGAAAGCGGATAGTACACCTAACCTTGCTAGACACATTAAAGGACTGACCATTAACTGCCAAACATTGCACCTGACAGCTCACCTCCTTGGGACACGAAGGCGCCAAAGTATTGCGAAAATATACTTGATTAATGAGAGAAAATGAGCTACCGGAATCAAGGAGGGCTAAAACGCTCACCTTACCGACAACAAACTGCACAAGAGGTTTAATAGAATGGGGTAAAGCCAAAATGCGCCGCGATGGGGGCAAACTCGCGCTCATGGTAGGCAACATCTGGCGTCAAATGGGGCGCTGCCGGAACTGACTATCACGTCCAGATTTCGAAGGGTCCATGCCCGTTGGGCGAGGAAAACTACAGTTCTTAACCATATGTCCTACCTCCTGACAACGGTAGCATCTTACCCGGGGCCCGTGAGTTGATGACCCAGGTCGGACGCCGGGCGTTAAACCATCTCCACGATTCGCTCGTGGTGGGGGAGGTGAATTCAACACTTCACCTAAGCGAGATCGATCTACAGAAGAACACTCATTAAGCAAGGGCACTAAAGATTCCAAAGCCGTGAACGTATTAGGACGTGTCGCGAAAACAAGACTGGAGCGAGCTTCGGGATTCAAACCCGAAATGATGACGTCACAAACCGCCTGCTCCGTATCTGGGAGACGTAAAGCCAAGGCCACGTCTCTGACCCGTTCCATATACTGGACAAACGGTTCGGCCAGACCTTGAGGTCGTAAATAATGGTCTTGCAATAATTTTAACGATTCACGACGCGGGATAAAGAATTCCAAAACAAAAGCATGAAAAGTACTTAAAGGGTCAGCTGATTGCCTTGCTCTAAGCAAAAGATTCAAAACTACACCTTTGACCTTGGTCGCAACTGCCTGCATGGTTAAATCGGAAGAAACCGAGTGCACCATGGCTACCTTGTTAAGCTTTACTAGGAATTTCAAAAACGTGAAAGCCGACAGCACATCCGACACCTCGAACATATCCACTGCCTCCACCAACTGTTGTAAAGGGTGAATGATTTTTAAGGCACGAAATGGCGTCGAAAGAGAAGCTACGGGACTCACAGCCGGGGAAGACGAGGTCTCCGGAAAATACAGCTTAGCGTCTTCTCCCCCTTGACGAGCCATGGCGTTAAATTTCTCGAGGAGCGCCTCAAAATTTTGTTTGAGTGTCTTAACACGAGATAAAACCTCGGAACGCGGAAAATAGGTAATGAGATAATCTAACCTGTTGATATAATGCTGGATGCGCGCCAATAAACGAACCTGCTGTCCTCTTGAAGGGGTCCCCTCACGCTCCAAATCTTGGATAACCTCACCCAACTCTAAAAGCGCTTCAGAACACACTTGAGGGGAATTGGCAACTAAATCATGCTTATCAGGTAAAGCAATAAACGGTTTGTCCTTGACCAGCCGCAATGCGTCTAATATGGCCGACCAGTCGGCCGCAGGAGAGACCTGCCCACCACGAATTAACAACTCAAACATCAGCTCACCTTTACGCAAGCGGTCAACATTTACTAAGGAAGTCCCCATTCCTCACTGCCAAAGGATGCAGTAGTAGGCACCGAGAACGTCAAAAGCAACAAACACGAACGCGCCTAAACCAAGCCGAGAGCCAAGCGTCAAATTAACCACGCTCTGCTACCAAATTGTGCAGGCCAACCCAGGGTCATGAGATTAAATTGAAAACATACGCCTTTATCGGAACCTTAACATGTATTTATTTTCTCGTTTGTTCTTTGCTACACTTTGCTTAAACCAACCAGACAGATAAAGATAACTATTTACTTCTGGCCCCGCATCTGGGAGAAAGAGCCCACCAAAACACACGGCTCACCAAAAGACCAATTATAAAAAAAAACTAAGAGAAAATCGGGGAACCCGAATTGGAGCACTCACCCTAAGAAACGCCCACTCGACACCAACCAGGCACACACTCTCACTGCTCTCCCGGCTCGAAGGGGCCACCCAAGAAGTCTCGGGCACCGCAGCGCCCTCAGAGAGAAAAGGCGGAAAGCCCAAACCAACAAGACGTCAGCGCCCCCGAACCGGAAGGGCAACAAAACTGTGCCGGGGAAAAAAACAAACGGCACAGAGTGGATAGCGAAAATCTTTGAGTGTAATTAAACTGATTTTTGTTATTAATTGCAGCAACTACAACGTTTGGAAACGCATATAAAGAGAGATACCCAATCGCATGTCGAACAGCTGGGTGACCTCGGACATCAGCGTATTACTAAAACAGCAGAAAAACGAAAATAAGTGCTCTGAATTGTAGAACACATATACTGCCAGATGCTATTCGGTCCGTTATACTCTATGTTCCAGGTAATAGACCTGGTTAGTGAAACAAAATGTGATGCGAAATATCACCTGCCACTATGAGGCACCAAATGTTACGTGAAACATCTGTGATACAACCTGTGCCAGTAACAACTACCTACGTCCTTTTTTCAGGTCATTGACATCTTCAAATAGTATTCCGATTTTATCCGACTTGATAAACTGTTAGAGTTTTGCAATTCTGTGCTGTTTTCCAACCCATTTCCTTCTAAACAAAAATGCTTTGGAAACGTCGATAAGACGTACAATGTTATACAGCTGTATATCTTTTTATTTTTATGAATAACATTACAGCCTTCATCGAAGCTGCAATGTCTTATACAGAGGTGGCCAAATTATTAGACTAAGCTGAATTTCAGTCATAAAATTGAACTTATTTCCGCCTAACTGAATTGAGGACAACATTGGATATAACAATGATTGAATGATAGATAAGAATCCTTCAGGGATATTTTATGATGATTTGTGGGATACTTTGTAAGCATATGCTGGTATAACTGCTATGTTGACTGTCAGCGGTCATAAGAGTACAATTATTGTGTATATTTAACATGTGCCTATGCAAATTTATTGGACATTTCAAGGGCTTCTCTTTATTTTTCAATACAGTTCTGTTTTATACAAAAGCTTTTAAAGTTCTATGCATACAGTGAAAGACTAGAGAACCTGTGAGATTTAATGTTAAAGGAAATTTAGGGTTATGGGAAAAAAGTGACTTATCAACCAGAAAAATTGGTATTCTGAGGGCACCAATAGCAGAAAGATGGTATCCACAAAATGAATTAGCACAGAGACTCAAAACGTCACAAAAGTCTGTAACTTTAATTAAACAAATGGACGAAAACAGTAAGATATACCAGACATAGCGAAGCGGTAAATGTGTTAGGAAAAGCAAGTTGAGTCCTAGTGGCAGGGTTGGCTTCTGAGGTAGTTCCGCTGTGCCATGGCACCATCTGTATAAAAACGAAGGAAAGAGAAGTGTATAGGAATTGCGCAAAAAAGATTGTTTCTGAGTATCTGCTCCCTCGTGTGAATAGGCGTGCTAAACGCAAGCGCTCTGTCCTGATTGTTTTCCGTGGCTTGGCGCCGATTCCAGAACGGCACCACCTACGCTCATAAGCACCTGTGTTAAGGGTTAGGATGTCTGATTATACACGGCTTCTTATGGGAGTAGGTAGTGCCGAGATTTCTCTGGCGCATAGCTTATGATTTATCCGCCAGAGTGCAGTAAAGCACGGGACTTAAGATACCTGTCTCGCTGTCGCGAAATCGTACACGAACGCTTCGTATCACATTCTCCATGAACTGTATTATCAAACGTTTACTTTACACAATGTCAAAGACCTCAATGTCAAAGATATGTTGATGGTAGCTGAGCGTCTCCGCCAACACTCGCCAGTGAAATACCCGTGTAGAAATGATGCGGATGCTGAAGGTGATGTTGATATGGAAGTCACAATTGCGCCTCACGAATGTAGGGACCCCTACTTGATTAAGAACAATCAGGTCTTCTTCAGCAAACCGCTAGGCTAATGCCTGTCCGTGGGCATCCTCGACCGGGGAGGACCATTGGTGCAACTCAGCACTGATCTCCACTCCAACCACAATCTCCTTAATGTGATACATCATGGCCTGTCGTAGCCGACGGATTAAGGTATTGTAAGTCAACAGGTCCACATTGGGGGATATATAACAGCTGAAGATAGCTAAAGACAGCATCTCAAGACATACAAAATATTGGCCAATGCGCAGTACGTGCTCGAAGAGCGGCGTTCACGTGACGGTAAATATGCCACTGCTCGTGTGTGACTTTGGCTTTGTTTGGTTCTGACATAATGATAGCATCCACATCATGTTCCGTGGCCGACTGGTACAGGAGATCCATGGCTTTTCTGCCCCTGTCGATGTTGCCCTGAAGTACTCGAATATACGAGCACTTAGCCATGGCATCTGGCGGTGCGTTGGGACCGCCCTGCCGAGGGGAGCCCGTCATTTTTGTTCGTGAAGCTTCCGGCGTAGCCATGGTTTACCAGTTTCCTGTTCTTGGGGCAGCTGCGAGTGTCAATCCTGTGGCTCCGACTAGCACAGGAGACACAGTAGGCTTCACTCACGCAATCCACCGCTGAATGACCTTTGCCACACTGTAGACAAAAAGTTCCCCGAGGTGGTCCAGAACAAGCAGAAACACGGTGACCAAATCCTGACAATGAAAACAGCGTGGTACACGTCGCTGTATGTTACAGTAACGCCAACCAACACTAACATGTCCAAGGGTCATGAGCCTCCGCGCTGCCTCGGCGACGACGGCGACGGTTGCAATTTGTCCGTCAGACGAATTAGGATGCATAGATTTTACCTGCACCTTTTGAGGTTCAATTGCTAGGGCCCGAGCAAGCGCTTCTTTTACCTCTGAGGAAGGAGTGATGCCGTCAATTACATGGGTATGGAGCAAATGTGCATTGCGCCTTCGACAACGTGCCACCGTGTTTGGTACTTTGGCGGCAGTAGCTGATCGTAGGGACTCTGCCTGTTCGCTCCCCCCTTTGAGGGTCACCAGAATCTCCCCGTTTAGGCTCCTGAGGATGTTGTGTACCTCAACTCCAAGCTCGTCAACACTCACCTGATGTTTGAACTCCTTCAGGAGGGATGCGTATGACTACTCACTTGCTGACACAATGATAGCCCCCGCGTATGCACGCATTGAAGAGGATTATTGTGACGGGCGGAGACCTGAGGTGCCATCCCCGCTGTTGGGTTTGCGCGGAGAGTGCAAAAGGACTGCCGTTCCAGAGTTGAGAAACACGTACAAAAGAAGTTTGCGAATTTGGACTAGGTCTTGGCCGGCTTGTAATGCTAGAGGAATTTTCCATTGGCCATGTTTTCGAGCCAGCTCGCGTAGTTTTGTGGGCTTGTCAAAAATGAGGCTCAGCGCCTCCCCT
Organism: Mantis religiosa; assembly: GCA_030765055.1. Taxonomy (NCBI): domain Eukaryota; kingdom Metazoa; phylum Arthropoda; class Insecta; order Mantodea; family Mantidae; genus Mantis; species Mantis religiosa. The sequence continues at coordinate 198,197,385 of CM060950.1, read as the reverse complement.
GGTTCCAAAGGCTTCGGGGTTGGGACCTTATAGATATAGTGTTCCAGTCCCTTGAAGCCTCCGTCCACCAGTATTCGAGTACTAGACGGCAGATACCACACACCTACGTACACGGCGTCCAACTCGTTGAGGTCAAAAACCTCCGAGTACCGGTCCTTATAGAGCCTGTCAATTCCGATATTCATCTCCGGGCCGGCGGTGATGATTGCCAGGTCGGGCTCCCTTGCAGCCAGCAGGATGTTACCGTATTCAAGGGGCACTATGAAAACCACCTCTTCTGGCCAAGGTTCCTCTAATAGGGGTTGCAGTAGCCCTATGTCTGTTATGTGCGACAGTTCGTCATGGAAGTCCGCTGCAGCTCGGATTTGCGGAGGCACAGGAGAATCGACTGCTTCTACGGGGTTGGTCTGCGTGCCGACACAGCAACAGGTGGGTGGAGCAAACTTCAGACACGATGTCAGAAGTGCGGGCAATTCCTGCTGCAGCCATCTGGACAGAATCTC